>JAXCGZ010019172.1:22500-37500 GCA_037179515.1 Halocaridina rubra
AAGTATCATTTTTACCCCTTGTCCTTCACCTTGTACTTTATCTTCTTCTGAATGTTTTCTTCATCCCGGGCCTGATGATGGCAATTTTAATGCCTGTCCTGGTTATCACACTTTTAAAAGTATATATATATATATGTGTGTGTGTGTGTGTGTGTGTGTGTGTGTGTGTGTGTGTGTGTGTGTGTGTGTGTGTGTGTGTGTGTGTGTGTGTGTGTGTGTATGTATAAATTAACCTTTTTTAATTTGTATTGAAAAGTATATATTGTGCTATCTATATTTGCACTACATATACTTGTTTTCCTGTCAGGGTTTGAGAAAATCGTGATTTTAAGAAATAAAAACAATATATTTTTTTTATTTAAATTGGATTTTTTTAATATGAATCAGCATTTATTTTTTTTTACTCCACTGACTACGATGCTCCCCCACAATAATGAGTAGGATGACAACTAGTAACTAAAAGTATACTTATGGCGTATACAATTGTCTCTCATGTTATATGGTTTTAGTTAGTACATCATAGAAACTACAGTACTGTTTTAACATAAATTTAAATTGTATTTGGCAAAGTTTAAGTCCAGAACAGCAATCTAGATATAATTCAGAGTATGCATGTTATGGAAGCAAAAAAACTGCAATTGTTAACACTTAATTGTATAATGTTTCATCCTTTGAAAAACAAAAGTAATTATTATTGAAAAAGTGTTCAGCAGATATGCTTTTTAAATGTTCCCAGGTTTGATCCTTTTTCCTGACCTCTGAATGCATAAAACAAGTAAAAATGTACTTCTCAGTACTCCGCCTTTGGAAAAAAAATTCAGTTTTTAAAACACCCTTAGTTGATATGCCTGTGAACAATTAATAGCTTTGATGGCTTTTCCTGACCTAATTGATTCCTGATCTTAGACTGTACAGAACCATATGATGGAAAAATCCTCAACACTTTCTAACTGCTTAAGAGCATCTATCATATTTCCATTTGAATTATTTGCAATACACGTCCATCATGCAAAGGGGGGAGAGGGATTGTGGCACTCACGTGCATCCTGCCTTGCAGTGCCGCTGCTCGGGAATCAGAGACCTACCTTGATACTCTCCATTTATTACATTTGCTAGAGTGGGAAGGTGTCAAAACTATGTTTATTCCTTACTCAAAATATCTCTGTCTTGGTCTTATCTTTGTACCTTTATTATATCTCAAAACTTATATAAATTGAAGTAACTTAAAATTTTCGGTCAGAGTAAAATCGAAATATTAAACTATTTGGCTACTAATCAAGTCTCTATATACAAGAGCCATATTCCCCCTTGTAAGAGGAGTGGCTGAGTTAGGTAAAACATTTCAACTCTTTGTTGGAAGAAAATATATTGGAGGGGATTTTCAGTCCCCTCGCTGTGCCCCATTTAGACAACTTTTACAGCAAGTAGGGGAACGCGGAGGAAGTATTCTTACCCCTCTCTTTCAATGGGAACTAATCATGTACCAGCATATAATAGCTAATACTTACCAAGAATTAGAGTTATATTCTTTTCCATCGAAGTATATTGCGTAGCTGTATATTTAACCACACGGAATTAGACATATATTTAAAAAATGTTATTCTGATTTAAATTGTGATATTTCTTTTTTACTTTGATATAATTCTATTTAAATCAGGAGATTTATATAATTTAATTTAAATCATAACAGTCATGATTCATGGTATGGTAACCATATATATGGAGTTTTACAATATTCAAGACTACTTTCTCATATTTACATAAATAGATATGATGATTATTTGAAATTTTAATATAGAGGAGATCTTGAGGTAGCTTTTGATCCTCTGCCATTAAATCATTATCAGTGTCAAGATTCAAATATATATGAAAAATAGTTGTACAACTTTAACCTTAAATATTTGTAGTAATTTGATATTATGTACTCATAAAATATTTATCAATGAGCAAGGCACCCCTTCCCGGTACCGATTTTAAGCTCTGATCAATGGCGGAGGCTTGGGTGAGGAAGTGCTTCCTAGCATGAAACGCTGAGCCAACCCAGCTGCCATGCTCCAAGTGGCTAGTTCTATACCGCGACTCCATATGAATATGGAAAAAGTTGTTAGTAGACAAGTAGGAAAATATGTATTTAGTTTCTTGCCATTTTTTTTTTAAGTATTTTAATACACAGCAACTTGATTTCTTTATTTTATGTTTATTGTTCATCCTATTACGCATATACCATTGATATCTTTAATTAAATGACATTAGCGTTTTCCATGCATATTGTTATAATTGTATACTTATCCAAAATATTTCTAATAAATGCCCTGCACTGCAACTACTGAACTAGGAATAGTATATTATTTCTGCGGATGCTGTAGGCGGTATAATTAGATCTTATCGTTGTAAATACCCCGTTTTTGCTGCGTTCAAGCCTTGTTACCCTGCAGTGCAGCATATGGTAAATTGGCCGTAGCTAAGAAGCGGAGGAGGGACATGGCCTTATATGGAATATTAAGAATGATGAATGAGAGCCACTAGACTGACTCACTTATACAGAATATGTGGACTCGCCCACTCTTCCAGCCTGCTCGCTCCTTCCAGAGGCTTCAACCCATGGTGCTTGGCCTCGGCTATCCCATCTTCCCTCTTCTAAGAGAGAGAGAGAGGAGAGAGAGAGAGAGAGAGAGAGAGAGAGAGAGAGAGAGAGAGAGAGAGAGAGAGAGAGAGAGAGAGAGAGAGAGAGAGAGAGAGAGAGAGAGAGAGAGAGAGTAGAGTAGAGTCAGGATACACATGGGTGTTACCCTTGATATGAACAGGTTAAAACCATATTGTTATGCTGAGAATCTCGATAATATCTTCGGATCGGTTTAACACCGTAAGTGATATTTTGAAATATATAGTGAACACGAAAAGATACTCACTGATCTTCTTTGTTTAGCTTTATAAATCGGTCAGAATATTATATTACAAAGCTTAAGTTAGTTCGACTTCTTGGCATAGGCTGTTGTACTTTGTTACTGAGACATGATGAGTGGCTTTGCCTCAGACATTTATATAAGTACGTATGTAGAGCACAGAATAGGTTGACCATTGTTGAGCATTGTACAAGTTGTAAGTTTTTTATGTTGCTCTACTATAAAGCAAGAATATGGAAAGAGATTTCGTTTAAGAAAGATTTGTGGATATATGAAGCATTTCCATTGTCAATATCTTACGTAATTGATCTCTCAGAGCTTAAAATCTGGCTAGTACAGTGGTAACGCGCCTGGCTTCGCATTCACGAGGTCGAAAGATCGGTTCCGTCCAAGACCGAGAGTTTAAGCTGTTTACTGGCTGGAACTGCTGTGGTTGGACACCACAGTGGGGGGTTGGGGCTTGCCCTGGCCGACGAATACCCATTGTATTGAAATGGAAATAAAGGTTTATTATTATTATTATTACTCTCTCTCTCTCTCTCTCTCTCTCTCTCTCTCTCTCTCTCTCTCTCTCTCTCTCTCTCTCTCTCTCTCTCTCTCTCTCTGACCAAAGGGTTTACTATTTTATTAATTTGGACAACGTTAATAACATATATAGGAAAGTAGTTAACCTTTCCTTTTTGTCTTCTCTGTTCACATACCAGATCAGTCTGATTACTAACGTACATCTTCAATAGTTCTGAACTAAATAATAAGTTTAATTACCACCCAGTTGCATCTTTAACTTCTAGGTGTGAATAGTACATAGAAGAGTATATATATTGTACCTATATATGTATCATCTTACGGGGACCACGGTAGCCGAATGATTAGAATACTCGATTTGGGAATTTACAGACTCGCAATTACGCCCACTTTGTCGCATTGGGAAAGGCTCCCAGCCTTAATTCCCCTATCCACACACTGTCTGTGTCCATCCCCATAATAGGGACTGCTAATGACACCTAAAACTAGGGTTATTATATATCATCTATACATATTTGTTTATTGATCACCTTTCTCCTTATACGCCAGGTAGATCGAAGTGTGTCAGTCTGACTATCACTCGGTCACAGATCGTCATTTGGTCGCGTTTCCTGAGTCCCGATTCACAATAGTTGACCCTCCTCAAAGTGTTCCATAGTATAGTATGGCATCAGCTTGCTATAATCTTAATTAGTTAATATCATTTTATTTTTTGGTCTTTGTTTAAATCACATATTCTCTTTATATGTGATCCCAATCAGTCACTTATGATATCAAAGGCCAGGCGAGTCGCTGCATTAATATTGCTTAGCTCCTGTCTCCAGAACTCTATGATAGTCATTTGAAGGAAATGAAAAAAAAATATTTAGAATAACTAGTAGATACATACAGTGCTGAGTTTTGCCTTTATGGTTTTAAACTGCATATGATCAGATATTGCAGAATTTTATGTGAAGTGCATTGTAGATGAAATAGTCTCTCTCTCTCTCTCTCTCTCTCTCTCTCTCTCTCTCTCTCTCTCTCTCTCTCTCTCTCTCTCTCTCTCTCTCTCTCTCTCTCTCTCTCTCTCAATTGTATTAGAACGTCCTTGGCAACGGATAGAATGTAGAGCCCCAGCAATGTTATTGCTTTGTCAATACAATAAGGAATGCCTTGTATTGAGTTGTGCAGCTGTTCCTCGAGATGGTCGTTGAAGACTTTACAAGAAGTTTTTATTGTTCTCTGGTCGGTTGTTCTAATTTCTTTACGAGTATTGATATAATTTTATGGGTTAGACATTCCTTTGATTTTCTTTGTTTTTGAATTATGAGTGTGTCTCCCTCTCTCACCCGCCGCAATGCCGTATTATTATCTTAATCAGTAGCACCGAGAGGGGGAAGTGCAAAGTGGGCTAGGCACTTCTTCCTTATCTTTAGCCCTGGTAGGCAGCAGACTTGCTGTATTAACTTTCGGTCAGTGCGTGATTATGAATGTGTGTCAACTTATTTATTATTTTATTTCATTTTTATGGATAAGATTTTGTGTTATTCCTTCTCCTTTTGTCAGTTGTATTTTTTATCTTTTGAGGGGCTTTTTACCGTGTCAGTTGTCTGCATTATTAACAATATGACATTTGCGTTAGTTTAGAGATGGCTTGAAATATGGACCGCACTGGATGATTGTCGCCAATATACTTTAAAGTGATTTTAGGTACATCTTGTGAATCATTGTATAACAATATAGTCACCAAAATATGGAGTGGAAATACTTTTCTGTTAATGAGCTGTGATTAAAGCTTGATCTTTTTGTATGAATATATTCGAAATATATATGATAAAAAACATTAATAACATAAAAATCAGAAACATTCTCGCTCATAAGTTTGACTGTGTTTTATGATATTATCATTTATATAAAAATCAATGAGATTTCCCTGTCGTGAAAATGAAAGTTAATATTTGTAATTTTGCATAAATACTCGAATATTTCGCCAGCGTTTGTCGTAAAGAGGTCACGAAAGAAAGACTTTAGGCGCAGCTAATTTTGTATTTGTTTTTTGTTGTTGTTATAATTAGTGAGTACAATGAAAGAACATTAATACTTTTTTTTTTCTTAATTAAAGCCAGTTTGCTCTATCACGTGTTTTGAATATATAAGGTGCTCACGTAATTAATACTGCATTGGTTCCGTATTTAGGCTATGAAGACACCGAAAATAATTTGTTCTTAATTCGTACCATTTCACGTCATTGGCCCTAATTCTTAAACAGTGTAAACCTAGGATATCATATTGTTAGTTAGCTAGACACACACAATTGGATTTCATAAACGCATCTGACGCGGTTCTGTATATGGCTTGGATCCCGTACGGGATCCTAGCCATACACAGAACCGCGTCAGATGCGTTTATGAAATCCATTTGTGTGTGTCTAGCTAACTAACAATATGATATCCTAGGTTTACACTGTTTAAGAAATCGGGCCAATGACGTGAAATATATTATGCTTTATTAATTGAAGAAAGTTTCATGGTCTCTTTTAATAAGAATCATTTTCCAGAATCGTTTATGAATGAGGAACTAATGACATTAGAATTTTTATATTATTCATGTGTATCTAATTACGTATTCATGGCTTGTGGAATAATATGTACTTGTTTCTTTTCATTACGCATAATCAGCATGCGTTATACGCTAAGAACCCACATATTAGAAAGATATGATATGTGCTATTATTATAAGAATCATTTCGTAATCACGCTTTTTGATTAGGCAAGGACATTACATTATGTATATTAAATATGTTGGATATAATTTTATATTTACTAAGCATACAATAATATATTACGTGATATTTTTTATTTCACATATTTAAAATATGTTTATGTAACATTGCCATTTCTTATATTTACATTTTAACTTTTTCTTTCTTTTAATTACAGGTAAGAGTCTCCATTCAGTTACAATCCCCAGAGAATTAGGGAATCCATTTGTAAGTAAAAGCTTTTGGAAGTGATTCGTTGAGTAAAATCTATTCATGTTAAAAAGGACTTTTTTTTTAATCATGAAATACGTATAAAATTATTTTTCTACTAATATATATATATATATATATATATATATATATATATATATATATATATATATATATATATATATATATATATATATATATTCCGGTTTTACGTCACGGACTCCCTTTTCACCCAAGGGATAGGACGGTTGCCTTCTTGCGAAGGACTTGTTTTGGCAGATGTAATTGTAACCCTGAGTGTATGCCCTTGCTAACCTCAGACCGTGACGGGGAGCGAACCCTCAACCTGACGCCTCAGGGTCGCGGACGCTACCGCTTGAGCCACGGTGACTACCATATATATATATATATATATATATATATATATATATATATATATATATATATATATATATATATATATATATATATATATATATATATATTCGAAGAATATTTTTGCCCCTGACCAGCATTCAAAGTAGTACACTAAAAACTCCAACAGTGTGCTTATATCGCTACGAACTTTACCCTCGAAGAATAAAAGTAGGAAACCTGTCTGCTAACAGTTAGAGCGTGGGTATTGAAACACTCGACTCATTGGTCCGATTTCTTAAACAGTGTAAAACTAGGATACCATATTGTTAGTTAGCTAGACACACACAAATGGATTTCATAAACGCATCTGACGCGGTTCTGTGTATGGCTAGGATCCCGCAAGGGATCCTAGCCATACATAGAACCGTGTCAGATGCGTTTATGAAATCCACTTATGTATGTCTAGCTAATTAACAATATGGTATCCTAGGTTTACACTGTTTAAGAAATCGGGCCATTATCTCGGTTCATTTTACTCTCACTTTCCACCCTCAGTCGAAGCTGATTTTCGCTGCTCAGATCCTTGTCCTATTAAATGCGAAAATAACCGCGAATGGGGTTGGGAAGTGGCAGTAAGAGATATTTAGAAGGATATTTTAATTCTAAATCTGTAGCATTCAGCAGAGAAGTTTCCTTAGTTTATATACCTGCAGTGGTACAGTTAATAGCACTCTCGGCACAATGATGGATTGCCGAGTGTGTTTTGGGTACGAATGCTGGTTAAGGGCAGAAATAATTTTCATATTTTCACTCATAATAATGTGCTTATTTGGCACATACTTACATGCATGCATACATGCATACATACATACATATTATTTTTTCTGTACTCATTATATCTCTGTATGTATAGATAGATAGTGTGATAGATTAATATATATATATATATATATATATATATATATATATATATATATATATATATATATATATATATATATATATATATGAGAGAGAGAGAGAGAGAGAGAGAGAGAGAGAGAGAGAGGAGAGAGAGAGAGAGAGAGAGAGAGAGAGAGAGAGAGAGAGAGAGAGAGAGAGAGCATATTAATGGTTGTTATTGCTTGTGATAAGTTGTGTATGAATAATTTTTTCCTCTGTATTTGTTGTGGTACTTTTCCCCCCAAATATGTAAGCTTTATGAGAATATGGAAGCTACGATTGTGTTTTAGGATACCAACTCTCGTTCGTACCCCTTAAAAAAAAAAATTAAACTTGGTGTACAGTATGTCTCATTAGACTTCTGAATTTCTTGTAGAACTTTTCCTGATTACATGATAATTTTTTAAAATAGTTGATATACTAAATTGTTCTGTGTGACACCGGCTGTCTTCAGGGCTTGTACCAGAGCCCTAAAGTAGTGTACGGTATCGATTTTTCATACGTCAAGGGTTAATGATTACCGTTGCGTGCTGGAATCCAGTTATTGGAAATGACCTCTTTTTATCATCCTGGTCAAGGTCGTATACTCTTTAATAGGCTTTGATGATCTTTATAACTGAGTCAGATATGAGTCATTTGCGTAGAATGACTGGATATCTACGCATAATTACGTGACCAATTTGTATTTAATGCAAATCAAGCCTGTTTTAGACAGGCTTGATGTGAAATATAATTGAATTCATTATTAATATTATTATTATTATTATTTTTTTATTATTATTATATTGGCATGCTATCTGTATATCAAAGGCTTAATGATACAATAAAGCGACTATTTAATAATTATTGGGAATAAGACTTAGTGAAGAAGTAGGAAACTTATGTAACAGAATATGCCAGTTTTATGTATTGTAAAACTCGCAGACGACTTGTTAAATCCAGTACCCTTATTGAGCGGTAGAATATAACTGACTTCAGTACTTGGCTACTGCTTACCTTTTCTTAAACTGCTTGGTTCTTTTTCTCTCCTTATATATATATATATATATATATATATATATATATATATATATATATATATATATATATATATATATATACACACACACACACACACACACACACACACACACACACACACACACACACACACACACACACACACACACGCACACACACACACACATTTATGTAACCTATGTGAGGCCAAAACTCGAATATGCAGCCCCCTTTTGGAATCCGCACTTGAAAAAGCACATAGCTAAGCTTGAAAAAGTTCAAAGACATGCCACGAAACTGGTGCCAGAAATACGCAATCTCAGTTATGATGAGAGGCTGAGGGAATTAGACTACCATCACTCGAAGCTAGAAGAGTGAGGGGGGATATGGTGACAGTCTTTAAATTCCTTCATGGTTATGATAGAGTGGATAGGGATCGATATTTTGATATGGCTGGCTCTAGAACTAGAGGTCATAGTTTGAAGCTTCGTAAGAAAACTTCTTTGCAGGATGTAAGGAAATACTTTTTCAGTGTAAGAGTAGTTGATAATTGGAATTGGCTAAGCGAGGAGGTAGTTAATGCTATCTCAATCCATAGTTTTAAGGACAGGTATGATAAGTATCACTAAGTCTAAAATGGAACCGATGAGGAGACGGGAAGATACGAGCTTTTGGGCTCTTTCCCGCCTAGGAACACAATTAGGTAATCACAACGAAATGTCTCAACTTCATCTCCTCAGTGTGGTTCATATAGACATTCCTAGCCAGAACATGTTGAAAATAGGAAGATGTTGGTGATATTTTACATGTAATAATCCTAATCAGCTCAACTGGCCTTGTGAGTACACCAGTGGCTGTATGGACTCTTCACAGACTCAGACCTCGACAAGATCAGTATTATACGGTTTGTAGCTTACCTGTCACAATAAAAAAAATACAAATAATTATACAAATAGTGTGTGCGATGAGTTGTGGGTGGCCATATTGAGCTGGTAGAAAGCGATACAATATAGGTTTATGATCTAAAGCGGAGTGCGAATAGTCGAAAGGGTTCCCAACAACTGCACCCATTGAGACGGTCACGTCCAACATTGATACTGCTGATTCATGTTCAATCTGAAGAGAACTCAAGGATGCTTATAAGTTTTTGTTATTTATAGCATTTAATGGCTTTCAGCCGTGGCACTGGATGTGTGTGGGTAACCTTATTTTTCTAATTTGCTACTGAGATTTAACTTTCTTACTGTTAAATTACGAAAGAGTTACTATTATTTCATAGATAAATTACTCATCTACCTCATTTAAACCCCTATCCAACCCCCATTTCGTCGTGGAAATAATGGATTCAACACTTAATGATTATGTAGGAGGAAGACTATAATTGTCTCTCTTGTTTAAACCCCAGCCAAATCATCAGGTATACTGAGTAAGTATCTGGAAATGGCCGAAAATTTGTGGAAGCAACAAGACCATGCAGTCAGACACTAGACTAGGCACACATATATACCTCTTCTGTCGCTTTGATGTAAAATAAAGACTATCGACATTTAATTAATGAGGGTTCCCTATAATTAGAGAGACTGGGCAACAAGTAATTCGCTGTTGCTACAAATGAAAGTTCTGTTGGCAACGGTATTTATTTCATATTAGTGGTGATACTCATATAGAATGTAAACCCTTATACTGTACTGAAATAATGTCGTGTCAACAACATAGAGTTATTTTATTTTCATAACCATCTCTGTCATTAATATTATTTCGTTTTGGTCATTGCCTAAAAAATTACCTGTTTGTTGATGTTGTTGCTCTTCTTCTTCTTCTTTTTCATTTTCTTCTTAGCATTATAATAATAATAATGTTCATCATCATTATTATTGTTATTATTATTATTATTATTATTATTATTATTATTATTATTATTATTATTATTATTATTATTATCGTACATACATACATATACCTTGGCTGTTTCCCCCTTTAATTGGGGGGTAGCCGACATCAAATAAGGAAAACAGTTTGGGGAGAAGTTATTCTCCCCTCTACTCTCCCTCTTCTTTGACGTCTCACAGGAGGTTGGTACAAGGGGGGGGATTCCTAGTCCCCCCGCCCCGTCCACTTTTAGTCGCCTTTTACGACACGCAGGGAATACGGTGAGGCTATTCTTTGATATTGTGCCCGCCTCACAGGGCACAGGATATATATATACATATATACATATAGTTGTTGTTATTATTATTACTGTTATTGCTATTATTATTATTATTATTATTATTATTATTATTATTATTATTATTATTATTATTATTATTATTATTATTATTATTATTAACGTTTAACTTTAAGTGTAAATCCCATGTGTACGTAGCTTCTCATATTTTTTTTTTTAACCATACGTGAGCGATGGCTGATGTCATTTGCGCTCGCGTGCCTTCCGTCATAAAAGTGTAACGACTCTTTGATGTGACTACGGTCGAAGGTAATATGAGCTAGCTCAGCCAGCTAATTGCATTTGAATTTTTCAGTAAATGTTATTTTTAGTGAGTTGTGATATATTTAAAGTAAGGATGAAAGTAAATAAAGCTACTCCTGGAGTAAGCATATTTAATCTTTTTTTTTTATTAATTCATTTGTTTATTATATATATATATATATATATATATATATATATATATATATATATATATATATATATATATATATATATATATATATATATATATATATATAGTCTCCGTGGCTAAATGGTAGCGTCCCTGACTCTGTGTCGGCAGGTCGAGGGCTCGCGCCCCGTCACGGACTGAGGTTAGTAAGGGCATACACTCAGGGTAACGATTGCATCTGCCAAAACAAGTCCTTCGCAAGAAGGCAACCGTCCTAGCCCTTAGTAGAAAAGGGAGTTCGAGACATAAAACCGAATCAGTCATCATATATATATATATATATATATATATATATATATATATATATATATATATATATATATATATATATATATATATATATATATATTCATTTATTAACATGTTTATATATTTATTTAATTTGTTTGCTTAAATATTATTAAGTTACTTCTTTATATGTTTGTTTACTTTTTGTTAATTTATATATTAATTTCTTTTATGGAAATTTTCGGTAGAGCGAAATTGTTTCATATATGAATTTCAGAATGTTTAAAATAACCCGCCCCTCTGCCCCCTGGCTAACTGATGACATCAAAGAGGCAATGCAAATCAGAAATCAAATAAAAAAAGAGCTAAAAATTAATAGATATGATATGACTCTCCGAGAACGTTATAAAACAGAAAAGAAACGTGTCAGATCTCTCATCAATGTAAGTAAAAAAGACTTTTACAAAAAACAATTTAATGACTAGACATGATACAGCAGCAACGTGGAAAGTGATAAGAAGCATGATACCCAATGAAAAGAGTACCTCAGAAAGTTATGAAAATATTATGGAGTTGAAAGACAAAGCGGGAAACTTTAATAACTATTTTGCTAACGTTGGCAAAAATACCTATGAGAAAACACAAGAAAACATCAACTCAGTGAATATGGGTAATTTCTTAAATGACAATTCTTCCAATGTAAACACAAGAGAGTACTTCAAGATAAATCCTTTGGATTGTGTTACCCTAATTCTTACCATAAAGAACCTAAGAAACTTTGGCTCTTAGTGTCCAGATGGTATACCATTTCAGTTCATCAAAGATGCTCTACCCATGATTGTATCTTATATTTTAACTATTATGAACACTTCCATTGTTACTAAAAAGTTTCCTGACTCTTGGAAAATATCACATGTAATACCTCTGCATAAAGAAGGGGACAGAGAAGATGTGCCAAACTATCGTCCCATTTCCCTGCTACCCATTTTCTCTAAAATATTAGAAAAAAAATTTGCATGCCAACTTATGTCATATTTAGAGTCAAATAGCCTATTATCTATTACACAACATGGTTTCAGACCGAAACTCTCGACGGAAACTGCACTGCTCAAAGTTACGAATAGTATCTATAATAATATAGATATGAAAAAAATATCTCTGCTTGTATTATTAGACTTATCAAAAGCCTTCGACAGTGTAAACCATGAAATTCTTTTAAGTAAATGTACTAACCTAAATATTGATCCGAGCTGGTTTAGCGAGTATCTATCTAATCGTAAACAGTCTATACGTCTTAACAACATTATCTCTATGCCAAAAAACGTATCATTTGGTGTTCCACAGGTATCAGTACTTGGTTCTATCCTCTTTTCCATCTACATAAATGATCTATCTTCTTTCATTTCTGACTGTCTAGTCGTACAGTATGCAGATGACACTCAACTACTCCTTAGTGGTGATATTAATAATCTCCCAGAGCTAACTTTAAGAGCAGAAAACACTCTGTCAAAAATAAAAACTTATTTTCAAGAAATTGGGCTGTTAATTAACGAAAGTAAAACACAATGCATGTTTATTGGTTCAAGGTTCCATATAGCACAAATTCCAGAAAACACAACAATTAATTTTTGCGACAATATTATCACACCTAGCAAAACAGTAAAAAACCTAGGAATTCACTTTGATAACTACGTGCTGTTTGATTCCCACATAGATAAAGTATGCAAAAAGGTTACAGGAACATTAATGTACTTATCACGTATAAAAGACAATTTTGAGACTACCACTCGAATAACTGTTGTTGAATCTCTAGCCCTAAGTCACATTAATTACTGCACAACTGTTTGGGGAGCTACCACTAAGACTCAGATAAACAGAATACAGTAGCTTATTAATTTTGCAGCTCGAGTTGCCTTCGGAGGAATAAGAAAATATGACCACATTACACCAGCTCTCAATAAACTTGGGTGGCTGCGGGCAGAAAATAAGGTCGCTTATGCTATTTATGTTTTGTATTCAAAATTTTGGACCATCATTATCCTAGCTGGCTATTTGATTTAAAAACAGTCAGGGATATAAGGGGAACCAAGACAAGACAGAGCAGTGAGCTCTTTATTCACAGAACTAACACAGAGGCAGGTTCAAAGATGATCACTATCAAAGGGCCAACACTCTGGAACAATATTTCAGTGCATCTTAAAAATGCATCCTCCTTCACAGCTTTCAAAGGCAAACTATGTAGTTTTCTTTTGGACAAATAGTTGCTGCTCGTTAAGAACTAATTATTCTCATTGTAATGAAAACAAATATGGAAATGATCCCGATAATAACAATACTGTATATAGTGTTATTATTACTACTTTATTATTAACATTATTGTTATCATTTTATTACAGCATTAATATTTTCTATGAAAGCTACATTTAAATTAACTATATGTATTACCCTCTTATTTATTAGTTTAATTACATGTCTACTATAAGTTAATTTTACTTTATTATTAACATTATTGTTGAAATTTTTATTACAGTATTATTATTTTCTAGGTTAATTTAACAGTATGTATTACCCTCTTACTTATTAGTTCAATTATATATCTACTTATAGATTGTATAAGAATAACCATTGTACAAAAATGGAAATAAATGTTTGTTTGTTTGTTTGCTCAGCCCCTTTTTGTGTACTTTTACGACATGCAGAGGATTATCGAGGCGATAGTCTTGTCGCCGGTCCAGGAGAAAGAAAGAAAAAATGCGGAATAAAAGAGAATGAGAAGATTGAACTATGGGAGACAGAGGACGCTCAGCTTCCTCATTATATGCTCTATTGATAAATGAATTTCTCTCAAATCTATATAGGACATATGTGTATGTTCTTTATTCTGAGGAATAAACCTTTTATTAAAGTGTACAAATCATATACTCGAGTAGCTGTAGGCCATACTCTTAATAAGTCTGCTACTTGAGTGAGCACATAAATAACCTGTTATGACCCCGTGGGGAAGTAGGTCACTGATGATAAGTTGAAGGAACTGAATTGCATTACTTATTAAGCACAAGGACTCTGAATTGTAATTACAGAGTCTAGACCTTTAGTATGAACACGTTAAGATACTATAAAGTGTCAGGGATTAGAGCATTTTGAAAATTAACTAAAGAGAAGTTTATAGGCATGACCTAGAAGTCCTTTCTTATTATTATTATTATTATTATTATTATTATTATTATTATTATTATTATTATTATTATTATTATTATTATTATTATTATTATTATTATTATTTTTATTATTATTATTATTATTATTATTATTATTATTATTAGTAGTAGTAGTAGTAGTAGTAGTAGTAGTAGTAATAGCAGTATTACTGATACTAGTATTAATTATTATTATTTTTATTATTATTATTATTATTATTATTATTAATATTATTATT
>JAXCGZ010019172.1:47500-52500 GCA_037179515.1 Halocaridina rubra
CCAGGAAATATTATGCTCTTCAGTACTTCACCTAACTTGCGTGAAGGGAAAATGTGTCGCAGTCAAACTTTTCCCATATCAACATTGTAGGAGCCAAGTGCTTGAAGCAACTTAGGGTTCGCACGAATAGATATTTTAATTTGAGCTTGTCGCCTCCTGCATATGTTTCAACATCTACCATTGGTCTAAAGCGAATTTAGCATGCATTATTGTTGTATTTTGAATATTAAATATTTAATATTCATGAAATATTGACTTTATATTGTTAATTCAGCAAGATCTGTATTTCTTCATCTTCCTCTTCTTCTTCTTTTTATTCTTTTTATTCTTTTTTCTTCTTTTTTACTTTTTTCTTCAGCTTCTACTACTTCTACTTCTTCAACTTCTTCCTCTAGTCTTTATATTTGTTTTACTGATATTTTACATATTTTTAACTTATTATTTATTTCTTAGTTAATCTATTTATTTACTCATGTGTTTATTCGTTATTTAATTTATTAATATACTTGTATATTTATTGTTTTCAGGTAAGTGTGAGTAATAAGCTAAGTGACACGTGGATGCAGAGAGAGAGAGAGCGATAGCATTTTCAGCAGTGGTAGGTAAGTGCAGTGTCATATTAATGGATATGATACTTTTTTTTCCTCATGCTAATTCTTTACAGAGAACGTGATTGCATTTTCAGCAGTGGTAGGTAAGTGCCAAGTGTCATAGTAATGAATTTGATACTTTTTTTCCTCTTCCTGATAATTCTTTGCAGATGTTAAATGTCTCCAAGAGTCGTAAAAATTTATATAAGTAATGCAACATTCTTAATTCCTTGCTGGAATAGAATGAATCGCCGTTGTTTTGCTTTTCCATATTTTTGACGTAATTTTCTTGATATTATCCTGGAATAGAATGAATATACTATATGTGTTGGTTTTTCATATATCAAGTCTTATTTATCCGCGCTGGGTCTAAAATTAGAACAGTTTCCATAGCTTAAAACTGTAAGGCTTAAATATTACAGTTAGAATTTTTTTTTTTTACAGCAGATTCTGTTGTGCTAAAGTGAGTGAATCCGGTTTTACGTCACGGACTCCCTTTTCAACAAGGGCTAGGACGGTTGCCTTCTTGCGAAGGACTTGTCTTGGCAGATGTAATCGTTACCCTGAGTGCATGCCCTTGCTAACCTCAGACCGTGACGGGGCGCGAACCCTCGACCTGACGCCTCAGAGTCGCGGACGCTACCGGTTGATCGTGCTAAAGTGAGTATAGCTTAGTAAACCATGCATTCTCTTTTCGTAAAGATTATGGAATAGAAAAATAGGTTATCCTAAGTTTCTTAATCGTTACATGTGATACTAATAAAGAATTGTAACGATTTTAAAGCAAGCGTATATACATTTCTGTAGAATTTACAGATGGGAACTTGCATTAAAAAAATTGTACTCTGATATATACATGATCATCTCAAGGGCGCGAGGAGGAGGGTTGCACATAATTTTAATAGAACTGCAAATACAAGAGCCAATGAAATAGTTTAAAATATTCTGTTTCATCATCATCATCATCATCTTATTATTATTATTATTATTGTTATTATTATTATTATTATTAATATTATTATTATTATTTCTGCTATTTCTATGAAAGCGTTAGTGTTAGAATAATATGATCTGGTTGGTTTTACGTCATGCACTCCCATTTCCATTAAGGGCTTGTACGGTGCCTTCTTGCATGGCGGGCCACGAACCCACAACCTGACGGATCTAAGTATCGAGCGTTACCCGGCCACGATGGTCTTGGCAACTTCTACCTGTATATTTGGTATGGAGACCTTAAAAAACTATTGTATATTTAACACACAAAGAAAAACATCTCTTGCGAGAGTCGGATGTTTATTTTTCATTAATGGCGGGACTCTGAATTGTCACTCAGTTTTTTATTTTGCATTTAGAGAAATTGTTTTTCTAGAGGTAAGGAAGAAAGAGAGGAGCGGGAAGAATATTTTTCATTCTGCCAAAGTAGAAAAAAAAAGAAAACTACATAAAGGAAGTAGTGCATTTTTATTCAACATGCATTATTCTGCTCTGCAAGAGAACATAAGTATTTTAAGCTTTAAAGTTCATGTTTGGTCCACTATTGTTTCTGGGCAAGTAATATACCTAGATGAGCATTCAAATCATTTTGAATTCTTATATTGAAATATTAATATGTGTGGAGGCCTTGAATTTGCTTCAGCTTTAAACAAAGCGAAATTCTGACGACCTTTTTGTGTCATAGGATATATATATATATATATATATATATATATATATATATATATATATAATATATATATATATATATATATATATATATATATATATAATGTTGTTTGTATTTTCACGTAAATCCATCATATTGTTCATCTTGCTGTTTTAGCTTAAATATATCTTTGCGAGATATGTTGTAATCTTGACGGATTTCAGCGTTGTGGGAGGTGGGTGGGGATGATGGGTCGGGTGGGTTCTGGATTGGGTTAAGCCGTTTCAGGGACAAATATTCTCTCTCTCTCTCTCTCTCTCTCTCTCTCTCTCTCTCTCTCTCTCTCTCTCTCTCTCTCTCTCTCTCTCTCTCTCTCTCTCTCTCTCTCTCTCCCAAAAGTTAGTTTATCCCATTCTTTCTCCCGTAGAGAATACATTCTTTCTCTTCAAAATAATCCAGACAGATAAAAATGATTGTGTCCTTCAGGTTGCAAATTAGAATGAGAGGTTTTCAGCATTTTTATGAATTTATATACTCTGTTTTAACTTCCCAGGATACGCTTTTTCGCTTACACATACACACAAACGCACACACATACATACACTCGCATGCACACACACACACACAATCACACATATACATGCATACATACATACACACACACACACACACACACATATATATATACATATATATATATATATATATATATATATATATATATATATATATATATATATATATATATATATATATATATATATATATATATATATACGCACACACACTAAATAACTTAACAACTTGCCTAAGACTTTCACGAGAGGTAATACGAAACTTCGAATTTTATGAGATAAATGTCAATTTTTTCAAGTCTGGGGTTATATTTGTCTTATATTGCTTTCTGTGTTTATCTCTTATACACCCAGATTACTAAATGGTAGCTATTTTTTTGCATTGCTTTTTACATTGATTTTGCTATATTTTAAGTTGATACATAATATTCTCTGTATTGTTATTATTATTATTTTAGCTCCTTACTTTGATTTACAACTTAAAACACATTAAATTTTGTAAATTATATTTAAAATTATTTATATATTCAATACAGAAGCAGCTTCTAGTTTTCAAGAGTTTCTGGCGAATATGTGATTTTAGAACCCCCATAAATAGCATAACTTAGGTAATCCTGGGTGTCTTCTTGTATATATCTTAAGACCATTCAAGACGTTTATCAGTGTGTACTTGAAGTTTTTAATCTGCAGTGTTTGTGTGCGTGTATGTGTATGTGTGTGTATTTGTGTGAAGCAGTGGGCGGGTTTATTGATCGGGCGTGGTGCTGGGCTGCAATGGAGAGGAGGGGATGGAGGAGGAGGATGAATGGGGAGGGGGAAAAGGAGAATTTCTCTGCAGTAGTGGTTGTGAGCTCTATAGACTTCCTCCCAACTCACCCCCCTCTCTCTCTCTCTCTCTCTCTCTCTCTCTCTCTCTCTCTCTCTCTCTCTCTCTCTCTCTCTCTCTCTCTCTCTCACACACACACACATACACACACACACACACACACAAACACACGTATTTTATATAGCTTTATTCAGTCTTATGTACAAACCAGTATTTTTTTCTATTGCTGTCTTCAGTAGTATTGTTTTCCCTCGAAATTCTATATATTTCCCCTTCCCCATTTATTATCCCTGTGTCCCTGTCTAGTCCTACCCCCCTCTACCCTTCCTGCCCTATCATCCCTTTAAGCCGCTCTCTGGTCCTTCCTAATCATTTTCAACGTTATTCGTTTACGTCATCGTGACGTAGTCACGGTTAAGGGGAAAGGGGGAGGAGGAGACCTGGGGTTATGCATGAATGTTACCCTTCTTATGAGGTAACATAAGTTCGTGTGTGTGCGGTTTTTTTTTCATGTATTTGTTTATAATAGATTTTGTATTTTTTTGTTCATGGTTTAATAAATCATTGTTATATTTTGTAATTAGCCAGCAAGCCAGCTTCATTCGGAACCGGTCTTAAAGTCCGGGTAAATGGAGAGGGTTCATAATCAGATAGGTCATTCGGTCGTAAATCTCTGTGGCATAATGAAACGATAAGTCGCCAAGATGCTAGAGAGAAACAGCGACCCCGTTCGAACATGGGATAAGTTGCTGATAAAGAAGAAAGTTAACTCTGGCAGATTAAGCTAAATTGGAGTAGAGCACCCTGTTTTTTTTTTTTTTGTATTTATTTAAATACTAACCTAAAATCTTTATCGAACTAAACACCAAACTTATTTACTCAAAGTTCAGAAATTGTTGTCTTAGATTAAAGCTGCGAGAACGGCCATAATGACCCTAATCAGATAGCGAGCTTGTAAAGTACTGTTCTTGAGTGGCCCTAAACATATAATAAAATACTCTTTGCACCAGCATTGCCAAGTGAGGCTGTCATACGAGGGATGCTACTACCATTTCCTTCTATTTCCATATGACTGCTAAAGATTTCCTTGGAAAGGTGAACTCGAGTCCTAATGGATGGGATCCAACCTCTGTTTTCACTGAACTGTTGAAGGGTTATTCAATAGTTTCCTGTACTTTCATCTCTGTTTTTTTTTTCTTCTTTTTTCGAATCAAAATGAAATTTTGAAATTTCATATATGATTATCTTAATCTTACTCTCCATAAAGGATTAAAACTGCGATTCCATTTCTCTTCATATTATTATTTTTTTATATATTACTGTAAGTGTAGTTTATATATATATATATATATATATATATATATATA
>JAXCGZ010019172.1:60000-75000 GCA_037179515.1 Halocaridina rubra
TATATATATATATATATATATATATATATATATATATATACATATATATATATATATATATATATATATATATATATATATATATATATATATATATACATATATATATATATATATATATATATATATATATATATACACACACACACACACACACACACACACACACACACACACACACACACATATATATATATATATATATATATATATATATATATATATATGTGTGTGTGTGTGTGTGTGTGTGTGTGTGTGTGTTTATGTGTTTATGTGTGTGTATGTAAATTTGGCAGCCATATAAATAAACTTAAATGAATATTTATATCGTATGCTGAAAAATCTATATATTTTCACTCGTTAGATTATATACTTCTTTTACCATTTACAAAATATGAAATGACTAAGGTGGGGGGGGGAATCGTACGTGTGTATGATGCTTCTTCAAGATTTAAAGCAGTTAAATATTATTTATGAAGGAAGTTGTGAGGGCTATAGAAATAGATTATGTTGTAGTGTATTTGATGCTCAGGTCCTGACTCGTAATAAGTAAGTTAATACAGGATAAACTATATGAAAAGGAAAGGGAGTCATGGTGCGATGCAAAGGGAAAAAATATATCTTGAAGATTTTTCTATTCTTCTGGGATGAGGGATTACCTCACTTAGGTCACCATCTATCATTTCTAGTGTTTTTTAACTCGAAACTTAAGAGATCCCTCAATAAAAAAAATGAATACTTTTTAAGGCCAGCATTTTCATTAATCAAATTAAGATATATGTGCTGTGGGTATGAAACTCAACCACAAAGAGATGAGAAGCAAGGGAGAGATAGATAGAGTGAAAAATATTTAAATAAATAATAATTAATAGTTATTTAGATATAATACAAATAACGAGAATTATTGCGTGGATTTCCAGAGGTTCTCTAAACAGAATACGTTTTAAGTGCCTGGGAAATGCTAAAGTCATGGGAATTTGTATGAAGTTAATTGAAAAATGCAAATATTTATAAGCCTTTCTAACAGCATTAACAGTATCTTGTTCTTGAAAAAAATATATATATAAAATTATCGGCATTCATGTGAACGTATTCTGAATATGAAATGAATGGGTGAATGAGTTGAATACAATTATTTCTCCACTGGAAAATTAAAATACTTGTGAGAGTATAGAAAATATGCCATACAGTACTTGTTCATTTGGAAAGAAAAAAGAGAAGGGATAATAGTTGAGAGAGAGAGAGAGAGAGATTATTTATTTTATTAATTTATTGCGCCAAGGCGTCAGACATTACATGAGTTCATACAAATAATGCTTCAAATGGATATAAAACCAAGAATTGAACATGGTTTACAGGGAGGTGTACATATTGATAAAACATTGCTGCATACTAACACACAACTCACAGAATGGCAGCACAGAGTACATTATATGCAAAAGTAAAGCTCAGAGAAACGCAGAATGCACAAACAGAATTATACAGCAACATACAGAAAATATATGTATAATTCAATATAATTAATGGCCACCAAAGTGAGGAAAACGAGCAAGAATAACATCAAGGTTGTCATCATTAAGTAAAAATGAGCAGATCTGTATTAAGTTCTGACCTCGTGGTAAAACATCTCTCACTGTGGGGCACTGAAGACAATAGTGGTCAAGAGTGTTAGCATTAGTTCGGTCGCATAATGTACAGGAGGTGTACTGTGGCATATCTAGAGTCTGGGAGACCTGCCATAAAGGCCGATACCCCATTCTGAGCCGAGCACTAACTACATTGTTTTTCCGCACCATTAACCCGCGTCTGCGATACTTGTAGCGACTGTGAAGGAAGTGATCATGGTGCTGTATGGACACACTGTTGGCCCTCTCCGTGTCCCTGCGCTGGACCGTCATGGCAAACCCAGCTGAGTAGATGATGTTACGTAGGCATCGGAGGGAGGGCTCAGCGTCCACAGCATGCCCATCCAGCATACAGGCCGCCTTGGCAAGACGATCCGCTGTGTCGTTGCCAGTCAGCCCAATGTGGGATGGAGTCCACACAAATGACACAACAAGAGAAGCATCCCGAGCGGCTGCGAGGCGACATAGTATATCTCCCACAGCACGGACACAGATAGGTCTTGGCGAGGATAGGGCTTGTAGGGCCGATTGGGAGTCACAAATTATTACCCCATTCACTCGTCGTCGAACAAGGAGAGTCACGGCATCCAAGATGGCATTCAGTTCACAGTAGGTGGAGCTCGACGAGGTGGGTAGTCTACGGCCAATCCATGAATCAGCCGGCACAGGCGGCTCCATGGTGGGGGAAAACACAGCACATGCCGCCCTCCCATCTGCTTGCACAGAACCATCAACATAGACGTGGTGTGCTGCAGGGACAGACGTGGATACATCAGCGATAGTCTCCAGAGCTAACTGTCTCTGCAAGGGGGGATAGACATCCTTCGAGGTCGGTGTATATGTGACAGCGGGGAGGGAGAGAGAGAGAGAGAGAGAGAGAGAGAGAGAGAGAGAGAGAGAGAGAGAGAGAGAGAGAGAGAGAGAGAGAGAGATCATTTATGGTGTATCCTGCTTAAAGAATATTAATATCAATATCTTTATTACTATTCTTAACAGATGGAAATATATGAAAGAAGATTATGGATAAGTGTAGCTGTAGACCTTATATAATATACGGTGTATATGTGTGTGCTCGCGCATATATATATATATATATATATATATATATATATATATATATATATATATATATATATATATATATATATATATATATATATATATATATATATATATATATATATATATATATATATATATATATATATATATATATATATATATATATATATATATATGTATATTTATATATATATATATATATATATATATATATATATATATATATATATATATATATATATATATATATATATATATATATATATATATATATATATGCATACATGCATGCATACACACACATATATAAATTAATATATATATATATATATATATATATATATATATATATATATATATATATATATATATATATATATATATATATATATTGGTTTCGGTTTTACGTCACGAACTCCCTTTTCTACTAAGGGCTAGGACGGTTGCCTATGAATGAAAGTTTTATGAATATGACAACGGGATGGGCAGAGAAAGCTGCCCTTATTGGGCCTCAGCACCCAGGAAACACCGAGAAGAAGAAAAATTTGCAGCTTTAGAATGAGGATAAGAGAAACTATGCTTGAAGTGGATTATGTATGAAAAAGCATTAATGAAAAACTTCCTCAGCATCCCTATTTGACCTACTCTTCTTGCCTTGGAGGGGGGATTATGCGGCCCTTTTTAACCATTGATTACCATATCACATTTTTTATTGCCCCTATCACTTGTTTCACCTGTAGCTGGATACCCTCAATTACTACCTTCGGATGGAGCTGGACACAATAATCTCGCCCGTTTACCTGCGAAGCTGAAAAATAATTACCAAACAACCGTTAAGCCGCTCTCACACCAAAGTGGCACGTCGCACGTGGCATGCCACGTGGCACGCCAGTTGAAAACGAACATCTGGAAATATATGAAACCTTTCACACAGAAGTGGCGTGACACTTCCCATGTGCCACGTGCAAGTCACACGTGGAGGTTTCATATATTTCCGGATATTCGTTTTCAACTGGCATGCCACGTGACATGCCACGTGCGACATGCCACTTTGGCGTGAAAGCAGCCTTACATGTATATCGTTTGTCATTAAATATTGAGGTCGAGATGGTGTTCTGTTTTCCATATCGTATGATTCCTTTTTCTTTTCTTTGACAGCAGAAGTCTAGCTTTTCTCCGTAGGTTGAGAAATGATTGATTTATTAGGGTTTCAGGTGTGACTCGTTTATACACTGAATCATATATTACTAATTTATTTATCTTATCGTAGAACTAGGTTTATATATATATATATATATATATATATATATATATATATATATATATATATATATATATATATATATATATAAATAAATATAAATATAAATATATATATATATATATATATATATATATATATATATATATATATATATATATATATATATATATATATATATATATATATATATATATATATATATATATATATATATATATATATGTGTGTGTGTGTGTGTGTGTGTGTGTGTGTGTGTGTATGAATATGTATATACAGTTTATTGACATATTTAATGTTTATCGCATTTATCTAATTAAATATGCCCATTGCTTGCTTCCAAATATGTTTATATGATACGTGAAAAGTAATGCAAAATTTCGGAACTTCTTTTAAATTGACTCGTTAATATCCACAGGGTCCCGAATTCGACCCTTCAGGGTGGTTCATACACCATCTAATCTCCAGAACCTCTTGTGAATTAGAAGGAAATATAGTGACGTTTGTTTTACTCTAAATTCTTATTTATTCAGCTGGCTCTTTAGGTTCATTATTAGATATTACGTATCAGTCTATGAGCTCTTTCCTCTTCAGATCATACTGCAGTTTTTTATTTGTCACTATTAAGCCTCATTTGGAAGTGGACACAGAGGGATTGAAGCTGGGAAATTAAGGTCGGGTGCCTCTCCTATCGTCTCGTCGTGGTATGAACGCGGGATGGTCACCTCCCGCGTCAAGCGTATTACCACTACGCTCTGGCGGTCCCCGAAAGACGTACTGCTGTTAAAATAATAAGCTCGTCTTTGAGGTTTTATCTCAGAATTATAGTGCTCAGTTTCTTCCATAACTCTGGGTGAATGGATATTTAAGTGATATTTGATGCTTGGACCGGAAGATGTGTCACTGATCCTTGTTGGAAGTAGCGAGTTATCCTATTTAATACTTATCTCAGACATTCTCTACCCTGGAATGGCTGCTGCTGTTGTTGGTACCAAAAACTGAGCTTAGATAGAGCTGGAGAATACTGTTCCACGAAAGTACCCGGCTTGCCATTGATGGGATGGTTAAAAAAAAAAAAAAACTGTCTTGAGTAAGTATCGTAGTGGTACAATCATTCTGACATTAGTATCGATATATTGATCACTTGGATTTCTGGAAGGGTGTTATAACTGCACAGTAAATACCAACCAAAATACTCAGTTGCCGCAGTTGGTAACCTCAATACCTCGAAAATCTGCACTGTAATGGTTATCTTACCTTTATAATAATATCATACCAAAATACCTGAGTGTCAGCATTCATATCATTGTCGCCATGAATACTGAAGTGTTTAATGCAAGGGTGGTTAAACCGGGGATTGCGCGTCATGAGGCTCTGAAACTCAATTTGTGAGTCGTGGGGGTATATTGACTAGGCTCATATTTACTTTGTAGTTAGAATAAAAGATAAATAAGAAATTCAAGACATGATTACATAACGGGTATGAATGAAGACCCTCTGGATTATGCTTAAATTTTGTGGCTGGTAAAGTATTCATTAAATTAGATTCTATATATGTAAACTGATATCGCCTTCTCTGCATTAATTATTCTCATTGTATGGAATACAAATATGGTGATGATGCCGATAATAACGATCCTGTATCGAGTGTTATTATTACTACTTTATTATTAACATTATTATTAACATTTTTATTACAGTATTATTAATTTATAGGAAAGCTATATTTACTTTAAGTGTATGGATTACCCTCTTACTTATTAGTTCAATTATATGTCTACTTTTAAGTTACTCATAAATTGTATAAGAATAGCCTTTGTATAAAGATGGAAATAAATGTTCTCTCTCTCTCTCTCTCTCTCTCTCTCTCTCTCTCTCTCTCTCTCTCTCTCTCTCTCTCTCTCTCTCTCTCTCTCTCTCTCTCTCTCTCTCTCTCTGTGTGTGTGTGTGTGTGTGTGTGTGTGTGTGTGTGTGTGTGTGTGTGTGTGTGTGTGTGTGTGTGTGTATGCGGTGGTTAAGTTCTTTCCATGCACCGCAACTGTACGTTTGAAGTGGATTTTAGAATTGTTACTTATTGTTAGGAGGGTAATTCATGGTGCAATAAATTATTGTTGTTAGTGTTGTTCTTCACTGTCTTGTTCATAATAAAGGTTTTGTTTTGATATGCTTTTCTCAGAACAAATTTTAAATTAAATTTATATATTTAGTATCTAAGTGCATGTATTTTGAACATTTTTCCATTTCACTCAGGGTAACGATTACATCTGCCAAAACAAGTCCTTCGCAACAAGGCAATCGTCCTAGCCCTTGGTAGAAAAGGGAGTCCGTGACGTAAAACCGGAACTGATATTTTGAGAACAACAGTGGAATCTCACTCGCTTAGAATTTTTTCATTTATAAAATTTAGTTGCATTTTTAGTTCAGAAACGTCTCTGATTTATCATTTATCTTGAAACACTCATATCCACGAAAAAATAAAGTCTACTTTGGTATCCATTTACTGTTAAGTGTCTTTAATGATGATTCCCCCCATCTTTTCGAGCTGCTTAGTATCTATATCGTGCTGTGTTCTTGACATTCAGTTCAAGATAAATACTTTGGTTATAAGTGTAAGTCAAGCATGGGTGAGAATATAACGAGGACTGCAATGCTGGTGACTAGGAAATGTCTGATTTGCATTATGGAGCAGTTTGGGGAGGTTAACCAAGCTTTCATTGCTTAGATTTTGCCTCCCCCCCCCCACTAAAGTCCACTTCTATCTCATGACCCTTCCTCAGTTAAAATGCGCCCTTTCCCCTCTCCCTCCTTTTAATTTAGTAATGTCACATCCATAATATATTATGGGTCAAGTCATTAGTGCCTTGCAGTTTTCAGAGCATTTTTTTTCCTGGGAAATAAAGCTCTACCATAAGGAGAGCTATTGAATGGGTGCCGTTGGAGGCATCCGCAGATATTTAAGGGATTCTCTATTGTTATAATACCACCTTGTGAAGCATTATCATCGAATGCAAAGCTCAGGCTCGTAATGCTAATTCAACGTGTTTCTGCTTCCTTGAGCTGTGGCTTGGTGCCAGAGCGCGCGATTCGGGAAATGTTAAGCCTGACTAACGCAGGTTTGAGTCTGCCTCGGGATGTTAGGAAGGGCATCCAGCCTTGATTCCCTGAGTCCAACATGTGTGTCCACCCCTATTCGAATGGTGAGTGATTGTAACTCTTAAAACGGTAAAAGAAAGTGTTATGGAAATGATTTACAGAGCTCAAAATCGAGTTATTGATGGAACAAGAAATAACAACTCCGTTCCTACCCTTAAAACCCCACATCAATGAATAGATTTAGTATCAGGAAATACAACTGACAGTAAAACTTCGACTAAAAGCCTACACTACTCTGCAGAGGCTAGTGAGAAGCAGCGACTCCAGATGAATATGTGAAATTCTGGCGATAAAGAGAAGATTTGCAACTCTTAGCTATACAGTAGTTCTCAAGATTCTCGCTTTCTCTTCTCCCGTTTAAGCACTCCATAGGAAGTAACCATATAAGGTAACTCGATAAGTTGAGTGGTTCATAGCTAGTTGGTGGAGTAATTGTTTGAGAGAGGCTGCCTGGGGTGAAGGGAGGTGGATGGGCAGGAGAGTGGGTGTTGGAGGTGGGGTTGGGGTCATTAAAGAGTGAGAGCGGTTTGTGAATGGCGTAACATTTGGACACACCTGTTAAAACACTTGGGCATATTAGCGTAACAAATGCGTATCTCAGAATCCTCAATAGCAACAGTACGTTGTTGACAAACATCTGTCATAGGTTATTTTTAAGGCAAGTAGTAAAAGTAGGTCTCTGATAATATTATGGCTTTAAGCGCTTAGGCCTATTCATAATGAACAACCAGATCTGCCGTTAATAATGAAATGTGCCTGACATTAATGTGTGGCAGCTGTCATTGGTAAAATAGGCTAATGAGTTATTATATTATATAGTGACATAAATTTACCAGTAACAATTATCTAACCTATATACAAATAATAAGCTCGTTTATAATGGTATGTTTGTGCGTACTTATCTTTGTTCTATTTGTAATTATACACATTGTAATGATTATATTAAATTTTCTTGAACAAATAAGCTAATTTCCTTCGTGTTAAATGGCCTAACCCGTTTTGTTATTGCAGAGTCGTTTCACTGCAAGGTCAATTGCACACATGATGACAGCCATAAATGGATCTGTTTCATAAGGGTTTTGCCCATTTTACTTTTTCCTCTCACGCAAAAGGAGTTAATGTACTAGGCTGTGTTTGTCTGCACACACACACACACACACACACACACACACACACACACACACACACACACACACACACACACACACACATATATATATATATATATATATATATATATATATATATATATATATATATATATATATATATATATATATATATATATATATTATTTTTTTTAATCCTATAAGTTCTGTTGAAAAAAACATTTAAGCGTGTCTTTTGAAAAATAATAACTTTCAATTCATATTGAAAAAGGTTATTTTTTTTTAATTTTATGTATGTTTTAGTCCTGAGACATCTGTTGAATAGGTAATTAAGTGTATCTCTGGGTAACTATTATTATCTATTAGACTTGTAAAAGCTGTGAGTGTACTGGATTTCGAGTTGTTGTTTTTTTCTTATTAGTCTTGTAAAGGATGATTCGTGCTAGCTTGCGGTTTGTTATTCTTCATTATATTCCTTTTATGTATGTGTTTTCATTTCACAGTAAGAGTTGAAAACAAGATGATTCGCTGGTCTTTAAAAGAATGGAAAGTAAATTGTCCTAATAAAAAGAGGAACCTTCTGCATTCATAAGTCATCGGTCGAGGTCATGGAAACGATTGGAGAAAGATAATCAAACAATCTTATTAGTTGAAATGTGGCAGAGACGTTTATCAGTTCTATTGATCGCCTTCAAGTAACAACCGTATCAATATTTAAATAACTTTTGGTAGTTTATCTTGCTTCTTATCTCTCGCTATATTTCAGCCAAAATAAAAAAAATATGTATTGAAAAAGCGCTCTTTATGGGACTGTAAATGTATATAATATCCACATATGTGATTACCTAATTGTGATTACCTAATTGTGTTTATGGGAAAGAGCCCAAAGCTCGTATCTTCCCGTCTCCTCATCGGTTCCATTTTATACTTAGTGATACTTATCATACCTGTCCTTAAAACTATGGATTGAGATAGCATTAACTACCTCCTCGCTTAGCGAATTCCAATTATCAACTACTCTTACACTGAAAAAGTATTTCCTTACATCCTGCAAAGAAGTTTTCTTACGAAGCTTCAAACTATGACCTCTAGTTCTAGAGCCAGCCATATCAAAATATCGATCCCTATCCACTCTATCATAACCATGAAGGAATTTAAAGACTGTCACCATATCCCCCCTCACTCTTCTAGCTTCGAGTGATAGTAAGTCTAATTCCCTCAGCCTCTCATCATAACTGAGATTGCGTATTTCTGGCACCAGTTTTGTGGCATGTCTTTGAACTTTTTCAAGCTTAGCTATGTGCTTTTTCAAGTGCGGATTCCAAAAGGGGGCTGCATATTCGAGTTTTGGCCTCACATAGGTTACATAAATATTTCTGAACATTTCCTTGTCCATGTGCCTGAAGGCTACCCTTACATTTGATAAGAATGCATATGCTGCCCTTACTATGCCATTTATATGTATTTCTGGAGACAAATCTGCCAGTATGTTTACTCCTAGATCTCTCTCATTTTCTGTCTCTTGAAGTTGTACTCCAGCCACCGAGTAGTCAAGCTTGGGCCTTCTTGCACTTGTACCCATTCTCATTACCTTACATTTTGAAGTATTGAATTTCATTAGCCACTTTTCTGACCACTCATGCAGATTATTTAGATCCTCCTGAAGTTCTCTACCATTGTTCTCGTTTTTTACTTTCTTCACAATCTTTGCATCATCTGCAAACATATTCATGAATGAATTTACAGACTCTGGTAGGTCATTTAAATATACAAGGAACAAAAGTGGCCCTAAAACTGAACCCTGTGGAACTCCACTACTAACTCTTCTCCATTCAGACACTGAGTGTCTTACTCTAACCCTCTGTTCCCTTCCTTCTAAGTAAGTTTTTATCCATTCCAAAACATTTCCACCTATTCTAGCCATTGATTGCAGCTTCCTAATAAGTCTCCCATGTGGAACAGTGTCAAACGCTTTCTGGAAGTCTAGGAATATGCAATCTGCCCAGCCCTCTCTTTCCTGTAAGATTTGGCTTACCTCATCATAAAATTCTAATAAGTTTGTTACTGTTGATCTACCTTCTCTGAAGCCATGTTGCCTCACTGACAAAAAGTTGAAGGATTCCAAGTGAAGAGAGATATGTTTCCTTAGTAGTTTCTCCAAAACTTTGCAAACTATGCTGGTCAAGGAAACTGGTCTATAGTTCAGAGCCGTATCCCTCCTTCCCTTTTTGAAGATAGGTATCACATTTGCTTGTTTCCAGCATCTTGGAATCTCCCCCGTCTCCAGTGACTCCTTAAATATGATACTTAGTGCCACTGATATTGTGTTTGCTCATTTTTTAAGCACATGAGGGGATATGTCATCAGGACCTGTAGCTTTATGAACATCTAAATCCATCAGCGCTTTGCATACCTCTGTGGCTGTAAGGTTGATGTTCTCTAATACCGGCCCTTGAGCTTCTATCACTGCAATCTGAGGGGGTGGGGTATTTTCTACTGTAAATACTGACTGAAACTCCATGTTCAATTCTTTGCAGATCTCTTCATCCATCTCAGTGATGCTTCCATCCGCTCTCTTTAGCCTTAAAACCTGTTCTTTTACCTTCAGTTTTCCTCTGATAAAGCTGTGGAAAAGCTTGGGATTTTCTTTAGCCTTCCTGGTGATGTCCCTCTCATAGTCTCTCTCTGCCTCTCTCCTTTTACTTAGGTAGTCATTTCTTGCTCTTTTGTAGGTTTGCCAGGCATTTATGTTTTTTCTCCTCCTATACCTTTTCCAGCATTTGTCTCTCCACTCCTTAGCTCTTTTACACCCATTATCGAACCATTTCTCTCTGGCATGAATTACACCTACTTTGGTGACAGGTATGCAGCAATCTACTATCTTCCCATATTTCTCACAAAAGATGTCATACATTTCTTGTACAGATTTGTTGTAAAATAAGGTTCTCCAGTCAATAACTGCAAAAAGCTCATTCATTTTGATGTAATCTCCTTTCCGATAGTTCCTCCTCATGTCCTCAGTGCCTCTACTCTCAGGAAGAATATCTTCAATGATATACTCCATCAACAACACACAGTGGTCACTCTTTCCAATTGGTGGTTCATACTCAATTTTTTCATTATCCAACACATTATCTGTGAACACTAGATCAAGTAGTGATGGCTCAACCCCACCCCTGGCCCTTGTTGGTTCCATTACATGTTGGTGTAGGAAATTCCCTTGTACGCAATCTAGGAATCTTGCCCCGAATGAGTCCTCACCACTGTGTGGGTCAAGATTTATCCAATCTATCTCTTTATGATTAAAGTCTCCCATAATCAAAATCCTACATTTTTTTTCCCGTGCCATGTTAACAACTGAGTTTATGACTTCAATAGTACCTATATGACTTTCCTCATAAACTTCAAGTCTATTTTGGTTCCTTGGTGGGTTGTATACAACAGTTATTATAATGCTCTCTGACCCAGTATTCATGCGAGCAACAAGAAATTCCTTGAACTCACTTTCTATAGCCAAGTTTATTTCTTCGACTTGAATCCTTTCACTTATGAGCAGTGCTATCCCTCCACCAGTCCTCTCAGATCTTTCAACCCTTAGTATTCTGAAGCCCTTAGGAAAAACTGTGACACTGTTTATGTCCTCACTCAACTTAGTCTCTGTAATTGCTACTATATCTGCCTTACTGTTGTGAATCCTATCTTTTAATTCTACTGCCTTACCAGCTAATCCATCAGCATTTGTGTATAACAATCTTAATGAGGCCCCATCCCCTGATCTTCTGTCATTATCTTCTTTATCTCCCCTTTGTCTGGAAGAACTCTGTAATGAAAATTTTTCTTCTCTTCTTCATTTCTTTCATCATTTAACCTTCTTGCCTCTTGCAACAAGTTTTTGATCTTTCCCATCTCTTCCTGTGTTCTGTATCGTCTAATGAACACTTCTTTGAATTCGTGAAGGTCTTTTAGACTTTTTTTTCTCAACAATATTTCCCTACATGTTTCCCCTCTCTCAAAGGTTACTTTTGTTGGTCTCGGCTTTCCTTCCCTCGAATATTTACCTAGTTGGTGTATGTTTACAATATCCTCAGGACCACATACTACTCCAAGCTTTCTTATCAGGTCTACAACCCTAGCTTTATTTTCTTCAAGTCTCCCCTGCCATGTTGGCTCCTGGGACTCGCTTATGCCTGAGATTACCACTGTCTTCTCCTTATCAAGTGCCTGTATGTGTGAACACTTAAAAGTGTTGTAACATGTCTTCTCAAGAAATTTTTCCCTCTCTTCTGTATAGGAGGATTTTGTGTTTGTGCTTGGTGATGGAGATTGGCGCTCTTTTCCATTTATTAAGCATAAACAAATGGGAACTTATATATATAATGCATGTTTTTTGTTTTGCAAGATATGCTTAAGTAGGGAATATTGTTTTTTCATTTAGACTTGCAAGAATATACAAACATTACTATAAATTACGAGAGAGTTAGATTGGTGACACTTCCTCTGCAAGAGAAACTCGTTTTTATTAGAGAGAGAGAGAGAGAGAGAGAGAGAGAGAGAGAGAGAGAGAGAGAGAGAGAGAGAGAGAGAGAGAGAGAGAGAGAGAGAGAGAGAGAGAGAGAGAGAGAGATACAAAACTGGAATCCGTAAAATATTGAAAAAGATAAACAAACTGAACATCACAGAGGAGGTTTGGGACAACTTTCGAACTCTCTCAACTTACTTCAATAAAATGGAAAGTTTTTGAAGTCAATAAGCCGCTGCCTGATAAGACAGAATGGGGTTTGGTGATACTTCAGGCTCCTCTTACATCTTACTCCCCCACTCCTCTCTCTCTCTCTCTCTCTCTCTCTCTCTCTCTCTCTCTCTCTCTCTCTCTCCCTCTCTCTCTCTCTCTCTCTCTCTCTGCATTGCCAGCCGACACTTTCACGAACTTCTCTTATTTGTATTATGTTCATTCATTGGTCGTGGTAGGCTATTCAATTGTTTTATTGTTTCGTTGTTTTTTTAATAAAAAGCTCTTCTCTCTTTTATACAGCTAATGTAAGTGATATTGTTTTCCATGTTATGCAAGTCTTTATTTTCAGTCGCGTAATTCATTATTTATGTAACAGCTTACCTTAAATTATCTTCCTATTTGTCACTGGTATATGTAAAAAAAGTTCTCTCTCTCTCTCTCTCTCTCTCTCTCTCTCTCTCTCTCTCTCTCTCTCTCTCTCTCTCTCTCTCTCTCTCTCTCTCTCTCTCTCGGTACATATAGGATATGATAATGCGCCTAAGAGACTAAGAGACTAATATTTCTATGCTTGGCAGGTGTTTTGGAAATAATTCATTATATATTTAGCTGGTTAAAAGTGACACTGCCTCTAATGCCAGAGAAAGTGGTTTCAAATGACGATGGCAAATTTTGTTATTGAGAGCTTAGTTCATTACTATCTCGTCATTTTTCTTGGTCAGTCCCTAGTAATAATTATGCCTTTAAGTATTTGCAATTAACTCTACACGTTTGATAATTATTTTGTTCTATATTTCTCTGTGCCACTTGCCGAGATAGCTATTAATATATTTTTTTTTGTTTCTCTAAAGCACATGGCGTAATTACTCTTGTTATATTTTCTTCTTCATGTAGACCTTTTTTGAGCTTGAACCCAATTGTGGACATATTACACTCTGTCACGTAGAACTTTTATTTTGATCAAACATTGTAGTTAATAAAGTGCAGTCATGATAGAACTTGGTAAGTTTTTCGATACTATAATTCAAGTATGTGTTCTTTTCCAAAGTGAGTGTTTATTATGTACATAATTATGACACGAATGTAGTTCTATGTCATAAATTTAGGATTATTACGATTAAATCTTATCAAAAGTTGTTTTATGCTAATATTATCTGTCTAGCTTACACTTAGGCTTATCAGTTAATGTTATATTTATTCCAGAATAGTTTCTAATATCATCTTAGGTTTGTGATAAGATCTGTTTCGCATCTTGGAAAATTGATCGTTAGTGTACACAATCTTTAAAAGTATTAAATGCCATTTTTATGTTTTGATAAGATCTATATTATGTTAAGAGAAAATTAACGTTTTTATTAGTTAGCCATTAAAAGAATTCAATAATTATCAAAGCTTTCATCATCCTTGACTTGTCCATAAAGTGGGTTAAGATTAATAATCAGTGTCTATAATCAGCAGGCAGGTGAACTCGCTTATGACTATTGAGGGGAAAAAAAAAAGAATGGCTGGATATTTAGGTTACTTGACTTTTACATAGAAAGGTTGAATCTGCAGAGTGTTAGGCCGCTTTCATACCAAAGTGGCACGACGCACTTGGCATGCCACGTGTCACTTCAGTTGAAAACGAACTTTCGGAAATATATGAAACATTGCACACAGAAGTGGCTTGACACGTCCCATGTGCCACGTGCGACTTGCGTGCCACTCTGTTAGTGGCATGCAAGTCTCATATGGCACATAGGAAGTGTCACGCCTCTTCTGTGTGAAAGGTTTCATATATTTCCTGATGTTCGTTTTCAACTGGCATGCCACCTGGTATTCCACGTGCGACGTGCCACTTTGTCGTGAAAGCTGCCTAAGAATCTTAGAAACGAGACACTTGTTGGCAAATCAGTTTGTCTGTTTGAGCTCAGAAAATGTTGTCAGAGGCTGTCGCATTAAGGCTGGTGGGTACTGCCCTCCCCTTCCTAGACCCAAGCAGTTCTGACCAAATTTATTTCGTGATTCTTAATATTTATTGTATTATAGTATCAATATATTCTACTTGTACTTCTCAACATT
>JAXCGZ010019172.1:82500-87606 GCA_037179515.1 Halocaridina rubra
ATACTTAAGATATTGCTTGTTCACTTAGACCAGATCGTAAAGGAAAAGGATAAACATTTCAACATACGAACTTTCGTTTTGTCACATAGTTTTGGGTAATCGTCTTCGTGCCTAGTTGCTTATGTAGAGCGAGAGAGAGAGAGAGAGAGAGAGAGAGAGAGAGAGAGAGAGAGAGAGAGAGAGAGAGAGAGAGAGAGAGAGAGAGAGAGAGAGAGAGAGAGAGAGAGCAGTGCACAACCTTTCCTTTGAAATTTGACTATCGAAATATTTTGCACAAATTCCTGGATATCTGAAAGTACTCTTGCATGTCTTACCACGTAATCAGAAATAAAACTGAATAAAAAAAGGGAGACTTTCAGCTGTTAAGATGAAATATTAAAAAAATCTGTATTGTCGAGAGAATACGAATTATTGTAAGCCGAAGATGTAAACTCGTGAGGAAACTGAATTTCGACATTTTTCGTGTTCATTTATCAATAGGTTTTGGAGCTGCCATCTCTTTATGAACATTGAAGAATTTGTGAATTTTAAGAACTAATAATGCTGCAGTTATGAAACAGCCTGAGCTGTTTTTTGCAAAACTCGGCTAACAACAGCAACATACAAATTGTTATTATTATATGTTTAATCTGTTATGTATCGTTGTCGTTGTTGTTCATCATCTTTACTGCTGCTACTATTATTATTATTATTATTATTATTAGTATTAGTATTAGTATTTTCATTATTATTATTATTATCATTATTATCATTATTATCATTATTTTTATTATTATTATTATTATTATTATTATTATTATTATTATTATTATTATTATTATTATTGTTATTAATATTATTATTATTATTATTATTATTATTATTATTATTATTATTATTATTATTATTATTAATCAGATAGGAGTTTGTAAAGAAGTGTACTTACTTTGCTGTTCTTGCAATTTAGTAGTTGTCTATATGTTTAGATAATAAAGTTAAGTTGTTAATTACTTATTTCATAACAGTAAATTACAGAAAATTAAATGCAAAATTAATCCTCCGTTTTGAAACAATATGTTTATGATTCATTTTTTTTTTTTAATGATTGTGACACCAGGACGGGCCAAAAAAAAAATTTAAAATAAAACAGCCCTCATCGGGCCTGGGCATGAAGAATATATAAAGTAAAGAGAAACAGAGATGGAGAGTGTAATGACTTGTCAGATGTGAAGGGATTTATTCACTTTTTTCATCTAATTGAAGAGAGGATCGTATTCAATGTGCCCTATGTGTTTTGAAAATTCTTCACCTCTATTTTAACAAATTTACCCTAATACCCCCTGACAATGGGAACCTCCAAGCAATGTTCTTGGGCTCTGGGGACTTTTAACTCCCTCACTTTGGTACCACATTATTCTCCCGGCCATAACGCATTTTGGGTTTTCGCTGAACTTATTAGGAAATGCAAATATGTTTATGCATGCTGTAATTTTGCTCAGAATGTCAACCTAATGTCACCCATGTACTAATCTCTTTGTGTGTGTTCGTATTTGCTCTCTTATCTATCCATTGTGGACACACACACACACGCATACATGCACACACATGCACACACACACACAAGATACGAGCTTTGGGCTCTTTCCCGTAAACACAATTAGGTAATCACACACATGGGGGATCCTAGCCATACACAGAACCGCGTCAGATGCGTTTATGAAATCCATTTGTGTGTGTCTAGCTAACTAACAGGAAAGAGAGGGTTGGGCAGATTGCATATTCCTAGACTTCCAGAAAGCGTTTGACACTGTTCCACATGGGAGACTTATTAGGAAGCTGCAAGCAATGGCTAGAATATGTGGAAATGTTTTGGAATGGATAAAAACTTACTTAGAAGGAAGGGAACAGAGGGTTAGAGTAAGACACTCAGTGTCTGAATGGAGAAGAGTTAGTAGTGGAGTTCCACAGGGTTCAGTTTTAGGGCCACTTTTGTTCCTTGTATATGTAAATGACCTACCAGAGTCTGTAAATTCATTCATGAATATGTTTACAGATGATGCAAAGATTGTGAGGAAAGTAAAAAACGAGAACAATGATAGAGAACTTCAGGAGGATCTAAATAATCTGCATGAGTGGTCAGAAAAGTGGCTAATGAAATTCAATACTTCAGAATGTAAGGTAATGAGAATGGGTACAAGTGCAAGAAGGGCCAAGCTTGACTACTCGGTGGCTGGAGTACAACTTCAAGAGACAGAAAATGAGAGAGATCTAGGAGTAAACATACTGGCAGATTTGTCTCCAGAAATACATATAAATGGCATAGTAAGGGCAGCATATGCATTCTTATCAAATGTAATGGTAGCCTTCAGGCACATGGACAAGGAAATGTTCAGAAATATTTATGTAACCTATGTGAGGCCAAAAGTCGAATATGCAGCCCCCTTTTGGAATCCACACTTGAAAAAGCACATAGCTAAGCTTGAAAAAGTTCAAAGACATGCCACGAAACTGGTGCCAGAAATACGCAATCTCAGTTATGATAAGAAGCTGAGGGAATTAGACTTACCATCACTCGAAGGTAGAAGATTGAGGTGGGATATGGTGACAGTCTTTAAATTCCTTCATGGTTATGATAGAGTGGATAGGGATTGATATTTTGATATGGCTGGCTCTAGAACTAGAGGTCATAGTTTGAAGCTTCGTAAGAAAACTTGTTTGCAGGATGTAAGGAAATACTTTTTCAGTGTAAGAGTAGTTGATAATTGGAATTGGCTAAGCGAGGAGGTAGTTAATGCTATCTCAATCCATAGTTTTAAGGACAGGTATAATAAGTATCACTAAGTATAAAATAGAACCGATGAGGAGACGGGAAGATGCGAGTTTTGGGCTCTTTCCCGTAAACACAATTAGGTAATCACACACACACACACACACACACACACACACACACACACACACACACACACACACACACACACACACACATATATATATATATATATATATATATATATATATATATATATATATATATATATATATATATATATATATAGTAAGGAAGCCCATCAGTGAAACAAAACTTATAAAACAATGCTATATTTCGGATCCTAACTGGATCCCTTCTCAAGTTGTGCTTGAGAAGGGATCCAGTTAGGATCCGAAACATAGCATTGTTTTATAAGTTTTGTTTCACTGATGGGCTTCCTTACTATTTAGTGCTGTATGCTAACAGTTTGTACTTATATATATATATGTGTGTGTGTGTGTGTGTGTGTGTGTGTGTGTGTGTGTGTGTGTGTGTGTGTGTGATTACCTAATTGTGATTACCTAATTGTGTTTACGGGAAAGAGCCCAAAGCTCGTATCTTCCCGTCTCCTGATCGGTTCCATTTTTAGACTTAGTGATACTTATCATACCTGTCCTTAAAACTATGGTAGACTTAGTGATACTTATCATACCTGTCCTTAAAACTATGGATTGAGATAGCATTAACTACCTCCTCGCTTAGCGAATTCCAATTATCAACTACTCTTACACTGAAAAAGTATTTCCTTACATCCTGCAAACAAGTTTTCTTACGAAGCTTCAAACTATGACCTCTAGTTCTAGAGCCAGCCATATCGAAATATCGATCCCTATCCACTCTATCATAACCATGAAGGAATTTAAAGACTGTCACCATATCCCCCCTTACTCTTCTAGCTTCGAGTGATGGCAAGTCTAATTCCCTCAGCCTATCATCATAACCGAGATTGCGTATTTCTGGCACCAGTTTCGTGGCATGTCTTTGAACTTTTTCAAGCTTAGCTATGTGCTTTTTCAAGTGCGGATTCCAAAAGGGGGCTGCATATTCGAGTTTTGGCCTCACATAGGTTACATAAATATTTCTGAACATTTCCTTGTCCATGTGCCTGAAGGCTACCCTTACATTTGATAAGAATGCATATGCTGCCCTTACTACGCCATTTATATGTATTTCTGGAGACAAATCTGCCAGTATGTTTACTCCTAGATCTCTCTCATTTTCTGTCTCTTGAAGTTGTACTCCAGCCACCGAGTAGTCAAGCTTGGGCCTTCTTGCACTTGTACCCATTCTCATTACCTTACATTTTGAAGTATTGAATTTCATTAGCCACTTTTCTGACCACTCATGCAGATTATTTAGATTCTCCTGAAGTTCTCTACCATTGTTCTCGTTTTTTACTTTCTTCACAATCTTTGCATCATCTGCAAACATATTCATGAATGAATTTACAGACTCTGGTAGGTCATTTACATATACAAGGAACAAAAGTGGCCCTAAAACTGAACCCTGTGGAACTCCACTACTAACTCTTCTCCATTCAGACACTGAGTGTCTTACTCTAACCCTCTGTTCCCTTCCTTCTAAGTAAGTTTTTATCCATTCCAAGACATTTCCACCTATTCTAGCTATTGATTGCAGCTTCCTAATAAGTCTCCCATGTGGAACAGTGTCAAACGCTTTCTGGAAGTCTAGGAATATGCAATCTGCCCAGCCCTCTCTTTCCTGTAAGATTTGGCTTACCTCATGTGTGTGTGTGTGTGTGTGTGTGTGTGTGTGTGTGTGTGTGTGTGTGTGTGTGTGTGTGTGTGTGTGTGTGTGTGTGTGTGTGTGTGTGTGTGTTTACTTCTCTTACTACTACGGCAATGAGGATTTCATGTTGAAGATAGTATTCAGCAAAGACACTTGTACCTCCATGGGAGTGGAATCTCTCAATGCAAGTCTTCAAAGTTGATATCAGAAACAAACTGTCTTCATAGCTCAAAATTCCTCTCTGATGCTCAACTATAATATATATATATATATATATATATATATATATATATATATATATATATATATATATATATATATATATATATATGTAAATATTATTATAATTATGTGTTATTCATATAATACACATGACTGAAAGACATGCTTATACATATAAGTGTGCATAGGGTAGTGTGGTGTGTATTTATGTATGTGTATATGTGTCTAGAAAATCACTCCATAAATTAATACATACAGGCTTCATGGATACCTAGAATTCAATATAGGGCGCAGTCTCTTTATGGATGGAGAGATTAACAGATAGCCCGAACATGAACACATAACAG
>JAXCGZ010019173.1:0-32500 GCA_037179515.1 Halocaridina rubra
CACACTCTCTTTGTCCCAGCCAACTAGGGAGGGGCACTTTACACAGTTATTAAAAGTAAATAAACCAACAGATGTACAAACAATGATGAGCCCTTAATAATAATAATAATGATGATAATAATCTCCACAATCATCATCAAAGGAAAATTATTGTTGCCAATGATAATAATAATAATAATAATAAGATCTAAGCAGAATTACTGGAATAGACATCATGAAAGTAATGCAGAGGTATATTAAAACCCAGCAGAGAGCTGGATATTCATTACACATCTTTTATAAGCCCTTCACATCTGACAGGTCATTACACTCTCCATCTCTGTTTCTCTTTACAACCTGATAAAGTCTGTTTTATTTTATCATTTTTTGGTCCATCCTGGTGTCACAATAATCTTAATTTATTTATTTATTTATTTTTTATTATTATTATTTTTTTTTTTTTTTTAAACACGATACAGTGAGAACGCGAACCAAGAAACACAAATAACCGGGGGAACACTGTATTTTCATTATTTTATTGAAAACAAAAATTTTCATTATTTCCTTGATACAAAAATGTATTTCCAAGCCTAAGAAGAATAAAACAGTAAGAAATAGTAAAATAACATAAATTTTAACATGTAACTTTGCACCATAGAAAGTACGATACCGGTATCAGCGTTTTGGAAAATCCAAAGGGTCACACCTACGTGAGCTAGCATATACACCTTGTTCTCAAAATAACGCCTAGATAGGTTCTCAGAAGTGTCGTGTAAATGGAAAATCGCGTGAAAAAACGAGTTATTTTCCATAGGAAACAATGATAAAGGGCATAGATACATTCCAAACCTTACATAGACACACCATGCCAAAGATATAAGTAAAAAAAATATTTTATTACTACATAGCAAAGCAGAAAGCCCTGTATCTATTTTTAAGAGTATACAAAAGATATTCATATTCACTTTACAGCTAGAAATTAACATACATTACTATACTTTACTCTATTATGCAGTGGGCAACAGTTATACAGTACACTGGGACATGTTTGGTGGCAGTGAGCAAGTAACTTATGTGGTAGAAGAAGAGGAGGATGCAGAAGAACGAGCCTCTATCTGCAAATGTATATAAAGATAAAATAAGAATTATAAATAACCAAAGCAAGACTAAAAAACGAGAAAAAAAAATTAATTATGCAATGCCTAAATCTACCATATGACAGATTAAAAAAACTTAATCTACATTCTCTAGAGAGGCACAGAGTTAGGGGGGATATGGTTGAGGTGTATAAATGGTTTAAAGGGATTAACAAGGGTGATATTAATAAAGTTTAAAAAATTCATGATCAAACCAGAACTCCTAATGGGTAATGGATTTAATCTTGATAAATTTAGGTTCAGAAGGTAAATTGGTGAAAATTGGCTTGGTAATACCGTAGAGTATTCCTAGTAGGGTAATAAATGCCAATACCTTAGACACCTTCAAATGTAGATTAGATAGACATATGACAGAGGTAGGGTGGGTATGAATAGATTAGTGTTTATTAGAAAAATCATAAAAAGAATAATAGAATAAGTAAGTAGAGTAGAATAGAATAGGTTAGACATGCTGAAAATATCATTCAAAAATGGAACTGCCTCGTGTGTGCCAGTAAGCATGTTGCAGTGTCCCCTATTCTTATGTTCTTAATATTTTCAGAACACGTGTTTTGCATCCTCCTTCCATTTTAAAATTTGTATCTGGTTTCTGAATGACAAATTTGTTAATAAAATGTATCCAATTACTCTGTCTCTCTCTCTCTCTCTCTCATATTTCTTTACAAAAAACGAATTAAAACTTAGGTTTATTACCTTTAAAATGAGCACTGTAATGAACGTGATTAAGACTAAAGTAATAATTGTATTTACATAATAAGATGAAAAATTTCTACCTAATTCCTGTTTAAGAGAAACATTACAAAGGATTCGTGGAATGGAAATTAATTTAACGGTCTTTTAACTCATTAACGTTTTTATTAAAAGTGCATTATTATATTTATCATTTGCTGCCCCAAACGACTCATCAGCTTGTAAAGTAACTGATGTATGCTTTGTTTGTAAGACTATTCTCCATTTAATATAAATATATTCTATATAATGTAAGTGAAATGAAATGAGAGAGAGAGAGAGAGAGAGATCTTTAATTAACTCTTGTTCATTCAACCAAAACTACATTATTTATTGTAAAAATAATGGTGTAATTACAAATTCTTAATAATAATGATATTAATAATAATAATAATAATCTCCACATTCATCATCAAAGGAAAATTATTGTTAAAAATAAATAATAATAATAATAATAATAATAATAATAAGATCTAAGGAGAATTTTTGGAATAGACATCATGAGAGTAATGCAGAGGTATATTAAAACCCAGCAGAGAGCTGGATATTCATTACACATCTTTTATAATCCCTTCACATCTGACAGGTCATTACACTCTCCATCTGTTTCTCTTTACAGCCTGATAAAGGCTGTTTTATTTTATCATTTTTTGGTCCATCCTGTTGTCACAATAATCTAAAAAAAATAAATAAATAAATAATAATATATATATATATATTTTTTTTTTTTTTGGGGGGGGGGGCGTTATTCGCGAATTACGAATTTTTTACTATTATTTTTGGGGGGCGTTATTGCAATTTCGCATATAAAAAAATTGCGTATAAAAGGAACAAGGTGTATTAAAAATTCCAGTAGCTTCATTATTTTATAGATATAAAATATGTATTTCTTAGCCTAAGAATAGTAAATCAGTAAATAACATAAATAATCACAGTATTACACCATGTAACATAAGATACCGGTATCAGCGTTTCGGAAAACGAAAAGGGTCTCACCTACGTGAGCTACTACATATTGAAATTTTCATTATTTTATTGATGAAATAAGTATTTCCTAGCCTAAGAGCAGTAAAACAGTAAAAAATAGTAGAAAACAAATTTTAACATATACACTTACAGTATTGCACCATGTGAAATACTGTACGATAGGGGACACTGTATTGACGTCTTGGAAAACGCAAAGGCTCGCACCTACGTGACATAGTTCATGGAATGCTATTGGCTGAAAGGGTGGGAGACAACGAATCACAGAATTGTTTTTCTGTATGTTCTGTATCACGGGGTCTTATTGGCGTTTTGATTGAAGTTTGGTTCTCCCACCATCTTCCATTGTCTCGCCTCACTCGTTCAGTCTAACTCACATGTGCAAAGTTCGCGTTATGCATATTAATATGTTATGCTTCAGGGGTTGGGTTCTTTTGATAACAGTCTCCTATGCCTCAAAAGGCCCCTTTTTAATTTCAAGCGGCTCTTGCAGTTCTTCTTTAACGTATAATTTACAAGAGATTTCCTCTACTGGGGGAGCATCAGTATCATTTCCTTTGCCTTAACAGACTCTTTAATATCAAGCGGCTTCTGCAGATCTTCTTGAACGTGTGATTTACAAGATTTCCTCTACTGGGGGAGCATCAGTATCGTTTCCTTTGCCTCAACAGACTCCTCTTTAATTCAAGCGGCTTCTGCATATCTTCTTTAACGTGTGATTTAAGAGATTTCCTCTACTGGGGGAGCACTAGTGTCATTTTAACAGTTTTCAATGCCATCCACCTCCATCATAGGAGAAGGAACACAATTGGTTTCTGAACACTGACGTGAATTGAGACCAGTTTGTACAAAGTACATAGTACTATTGTATTTCAAAATATCACTGATGGATACTTGGCTTCTCCACTTTAATATTTTTCATAATGATCTAGATTTTTCCTACATACTGTATATTCAATTTACTTCGTAACTGAGCCACGAGGAAATCGAAGACCCTGGCCTTACACTCGAACATCTAGCAGCCCAGTATGAACATGTGACAGCACTCCAACAACTCTCACAAGAACACGATGATAATATGGTTCTTTCACATAAGTTTACCTATCACTTTCATATACAAAAAAATGTAAATTTATGCTTGCACGCTGTTATTAATAAAGTAAAGGGTGGTTTTTTTAACAGTACAGGGAGGGTTTATACAGTAAACGTAAAAATGAATGTAAAATACCTATGTACATATAGGGTGATCCTACTTCACGGAAATTCACCTATCGTGGTCGGTCCCGGAACCTAACCCCCGCGATAAACGAGGGATCACTGTATATATATATATATATATATATATATATATATATATATATATATATATATATATATATATATATATATATATATATATATATATATATATATATATATATATATATATATATATATATATATATATATAAATTTTGTCCTGGCAGGGATTTAGACCTATAATAGATCATGAATGTGTCAAGGTGCCACCAGTTGTACCATTGAAGGTATTAGAAAAAAAAGAAACCTCTCAGGTAGCTGCGAGAGTTAGAGATTAAACACACTCCACTGAATATCTTTGTTCATTTTACTCGTGGCTGTTTTTGCATTTTATTCAGATCCCCAATGTATAAGATACGAGAATATCTCCCAGAATATATTTTTATTGCCATAAAGCAATGACAGAGAATTCCAGTCCTTAGTTCTCTTTACTTTCTATTGACTGTTTCTAGGGCCTAACTCATGAAGCTGCAAAAGTTGTGTGAAAACTCTAGAGATATTACTGCAATAGTGTTTAAGCAGTGAATAGTATTATGCAAATTTTCTGTAAAATCTTTAGGTTTGAGGTTGTTTGTGAAGATGAAGAAGATGCTGTTATAGTTGGTAGTTCCCCGGCTCAATGTCATAATCACATTCTGCAGAGTATCAATTCTACCCTTGATATGGATTTGCTTGTTGTACGGTATGTAATATGTTAAAATCTTTATGTTCCTCCTATGACTTCAGTGATTCTCTGTATAATAAAGTACACAAATTCTATACTGCAGACTAGCATTTCATAGAATATTGACTTCAAAATACATAACTCTGTGTTCTGTATTACAGCACAGTACTTGTACAGGGAGTCCTCGGTTTACGATGTCCTGGAGTTATAATGTTTCATAGTTACGATGCATTTCCCATAAATTATTTTGCTCCTCTTTTTAAAATTTTGGTCTATATTATGTCTCTCCAGTATAAAGCAGATTCTTCTGATGGCAGTACTTTGAATAAAAGGAAAGCCATCACCATGGAAGTGTAATTAGAGATTGTTACACGCTTGGAAAGGATAGAAACTTTACTACTGCATTAGTATAGGTGGGTTACGTAGGTGCTTAATTGTGTTCCGACGCAAGCTCAAAATCGGGTTTCTTCACATCTTGAGGAACGGAACTCTTAACGTAAGTCGAGGACCCCTTTGTATTTACATTTACATAATAAATTAGTATATATATTTGCCTAGCAGCTATTTTTCAGTCATAATTTATACAAAATATTTAGTTTTAACTCTTTTGTCTAAGTTATCTCATTTTGTTTTTGGGGATCTTTATTGTTTATATTGGCATGCAAATTCACACTCAGTACTTAGGTATATACCCTAGTTCTAGATTTTTATTTGTTCTAGGGTATGGTATTTCCTCATGAATTGTACAAATGTATATTCTGACAGTAATTTTTGTTAAAAAAAAAAAATTTATGATATCACACTTTTACCTAATATGCAGACCTGGGGGAAATGATAATGAGGAGCGAGGCTGTCGATTCTTTGGTCTCAGCCATCCAAGTGTGCAAAATGTCCTTCAGGCCTGTCCAGGAGCAAGAAAGTGTTCCAAATATAAATGGGTAAAGTTTGAGGTAAGTGTTATTGTCATTATTACTGTATTTGTATAATTTTACCCTCACCGGCTCTGCATTTCCTAAAAGACAATGGAAAGGGATTTTCTAGTGATAGGGCCAATGGTATTCTACCTTTTAATGCCTCAGATCTTGCAGCTAATTAAAAGGGTGATAAAACTACATAGGGCAATCATGACTACTGCTCCAATATTGCATATGCTAATGATGAACCTTCGTAGAGAAGAAATAAGATTTGTTAAGGATATAGTTGCCTCAATTTCGAAAGTATGATAAATATCCAAGGTGGTGGTGTGGCTAAAATAAAAGTAACATTGGTAATTTGGTTATCCTGGCATTGAGTGAGAATGTAACACTGAAAGAAAAAGGAAATGTTGGAAGAGTGAAGGGGAGAGAATTTGGTGTAAAGTGGAGAAAGTAACTGTGAAAGGGCATGGCAGTATTACTGACTGTGGAGATGGGAAATTAAGTGTAAGAATGAAAATAAATTTATATTAATCACACAAAGCTAGATAGTCTCTTTTGACCTGGTAGAAAAAAAAGAGTAGGGAGCAGAGGTGGCTCGTAGCTAAAATTCGTGGGAGTGCTAAAGAAAAAAAAAAATAACTAATGGCCTAAATCGTTACAGTTCAAGATTAATCTTTATTTGAAAACGAAATCCATTATTCGTGCTTTACTTTTCGGGAAAAGATTAATAATTTTTTCCTTGATCTCTAGACAATGTTACATCACCTCCAAACAGTAAACGCGGGAAGCAAAACAGTGCATTTTTTACTTTACAGCCAACTTTTCCGTTTGTACCATTAAGAATAAAAGCTACAAATATACTCGTTGTTGCTTATCCCTGGCTGAGATGTTTGAATATCAGCCTCTTTTCTTAACTCGGACTTTCTCATGGAGAGAACTGTGAAAACTCAAGCTGTTGAAGTTTTCTTAGTCACAGAACTTATTTCTTGGGGATGCAAAGAGGCATGGTTAAATTATTTAAATTTTCTGTAAAATGAAAGAACCGAAAAAACTTTGAATTACATAGAATAGCTGGAAGCTTGGTAATCATCTAATTCTACACTTTATCACATTCAAGAATATGGTACACAGTGTTTAAGAACAACACACGCAGAGTAAAAAAAAAACACTACTTTCACAACAGGGTTGGCACTGCGTGAGCGATAGTGCTCTCTCTACTTAGCCTGCAGCTTCTTATCTCGGACATGTGCGCATGCTCACAACGGCCAAACACAAAGTCGCTGGAACTGTGAGGCGCAAAGTTCCATATAAAGATTTTTGTAATTTTTACATGAACTAGGGGATGACTACTGACATTAAGCTTAAGGATTATATAATGTACAAGTATCAGGAAAGAATTAAAGATGAACTCATATCATGTGAAAATACGGGGTGCTGCAGTTCTGCAGTGCCTATACATGAGCTGCCACTGGTAGGGAGGAGAGGAAACGATTTTGGATAGAATTTGGAGTGCCATGGTGGCTGTAGTATGAAAGAAAATATTTATGTATATGATAATCAGATAGTGAAGGTGAATGATGTAGATTTTGAAAGTCGGGTTACGGAGAAGAAAGAATCATAGAGAATTTAGTAAGGCTTTGTGCAGAAATCTTTATGAAACAAGAAATATCCTATCTGCATAAGTGGTAGATTCACAAGTACACTCAGGCAAGCGATTTGAATTCTATTAAAAGGGATATTACTTGTGGTAGAGGAGAGAGAAGTTGTTCCCTCATATTCTCTGGTTTGTAAATAAGGGAATTAGGACACATCCCTCCCGCTCTTGAATATCATTCCTTGCCACTAAGCAACTTTTTGAAAAGTCAAGGATAGGAAGGGTATGGCAAAGCCTTCCTTCTGTAATTCATTTGTTGCAGTTGAGGCCATTCTGTGGGTTTCAGTAGTACAGTATTCAACCTCATGTGTTGAAATTGTCTTGTATTCACTATGTATCATTGGAGGCAACTATAAAGAATATCACTGGTGGTGAGGAGAAAGAATACCACTTGTATGCCCTACATTTCTTATGAGGCAACTACAAAAGATGGAGGAGCTAGCACCACCCACCCAAAAAAAAAAAAATAATAAAAATAAAAAAAAAAAAATATATATATATATATATATATATATATATATATATATATATATATATATATATATATATATATATATATATATATATATATATATATATATATATATATACTCCCAAACTTACGAATGAATTAGGTTTCACAAGGCCATTCGTAGGTTGTATTTTGGTGAAAAAAAAGTACTGTACAGTATATATACATGCAGTACTGTACAGTACCTATATTAAAGACAATTAAAATACTACATATAACAAAGTATACAGTAGTAATGAATTTTAATACAGTAATGATAATGTAATGATACAGTAAAAAGTCATAAGTTATGGAAGATAGAAGCAGGAAGAGAGTTCAAGAGTTTGGATACTGTTATAAAAATAAGAGGTAGATTCAGTAAAGCAATCACTACAGATTGAAATCTGATAGGAATGAGAATGTTCTTAAATGCTGCTAGATGATACCAGAGTGATTTCTTCCTGCAGGTGTGTAGAAGTGAGGCTGAAGTAGAGAGCGTGTTTGAGGCTGAGAAAGAAGCATCTCTGTGTCATGAAGCACTCCTGAGAAACATCAGATTTGCTAGACATCATGTTACCTCTCCCTAAGTAGGTTATATGATACATTCGAGGATTATAAATGAGAGTAGTTATAAAAATGTAGATCATATTTAAGATTCTGTGAAGGAAAAATAAAAACTAATTTTTAAATAGGGATATCTTGATGCCTTGTGTAATGTTCTATCTGCTGTTGGAAAAATATAAAATTTGCTAAACATTAGCCATATACATACATACTTCTGATAGATAACTTGTGCTATATACTGGGTGTCCTCATTTTACATGAGAGTTCTGTTCCTGAAAAGTGATGTAACCCAAATTTCAATATAAGTCGGAAGACACCTAAATAAGCACCTATGCTAATGCAGTAGTAAAGTTCTCCCTATTCCATGCATTCCACTATCTCTAATTTCACTTCCATGGTGATGGCTTTCCTTTTCTTCGAAGAATTGCCATCATAAGAATTTTATTTATGCTTGTGAGACATAATACAGGCCAATGATTATCAAAAGAAAATAAATTTTGGGAGATGCATTGTAACCAGGAAACATCGTAACTCGAGGACAATGTAAACCCTCTGTATTGTAAAACTGCATATTGTATACAAAAGCTTAATATAATTTTGCAAAAAAATATGCTACAAGTACAAATTTTAAGTTTCCATTTTCAGAGAATTATTTATATAGGAAGTAAATAGATTTATTTCCTTATCAAAATAGATTACCAACTGTTACTGAATTTGGCACACACAATTATCTTTGCAGTCTTGCTGACAGTACACTGTACTTGATCTGCAACATATTTTCCTTGTCCTTTTAATTGCAGTTAGTAATAGACTGCCAATTCTCAGGCATATGAATGCCCACTCCAAATACTTTATACCGTGTGTATTGCTTCTGCTACTACTATGGCATTTTATTCTGCTTTCTCCTTTTATTCTTCAATCACCATCTTTCCCTCTTCTCTCCTTTCTTTACATCTACCGCTGTCGCTTCACAACTACTGTAACTACTACTACTTCGTCTTTTTTCTCAATAGTTCTAAAGTCTTTATTTCCCCCCCTATCACTCACAAACCCACTCAATTAGAATACTAAACTACAGATAATGTTCACACAAATTTTTATCATGGTTTATGAACATAATTGATCACCATGAAAGAAGAAAAGAACACAGTGTTAGTGATAGATTAGAAATAAATGAAGAATAGCATTACCAAAATTATGAAAACAATGCCACTGTGACAAATGAACCTGGTAGAAGAGCGTCCTTAGAGAGAACATAATTTAAGCTCATATTTCTGTAGATAAATTTTTTTTTATATAATGAAAATCTCCAGAATATTCACTATATCCCATAGCATTTCCAGAGAATATCAAGAAATCATGTCATTGACTGCTTATGAGAAAATAAAATATATGCTGCAAGGAGAAACAACAGAAATGATGTTACAGGTTAATTGAAAGCGTTGCAATTATGTTGGGTTTTTCAACTCGCCATTGGGCTGTTACTATTTAACCTCAGGTGACAGGAAACATAATGCATCACACGAAATTAAATTCTATGCCAAAGGATAGATATATCTTTGGACTGGATCTGTGGCTTGGCAGTTGAAAACAGATGTTTGGATGTTGTATCTGGTTCGCTTATCTAATGTGGAGTCTCAACCAAAAGCTAAAAACATGTTCCTTTTTTTGCCGGTCAGGATTTCATTAATATTGAATGTTGTATGACCTCTTGAACAACACCAGCTCACTCATTTTATTTAAATTATGGCCATAATTCTTTCTTCGCTGGTTTATGTCATCATGTTAAGGAGAATCCTATAAGCATTATACCTTCATTTTATATTTGCCTACTGTAGCTTGAAGGAAAATTGTGTAACTTAAAATCCATATCAATAATTTTAGCTCAATTTGAGTAGGGTAGCAAATCACACCTCCACATTCAGTGGCTACCGTACTTTAGAATCTGTTGTCAATACCCCTGTAGAAGTGTAATGCTGTTAAGCATAATACAGTTACCTCACTTTGCACGTTTATACTACGCGAAATTGGAATAGCACGACTTGAAAATAATAGTAAAAAATACAAAAAGCGAAATATATGGTTCAGTTTAGTAACTGAGTGACCGCCTCTGAGGCACTTTCCCACCATGCTGCCATGTGCTTCAGTCTCTCTTCACCCAGTATGAACCCCAACAACCAGGGGTTAGCTCTCCCCCTTCCTCCTCCTCTTCTCCTCCCTCTCCTACTGCTCACCGCTTGTCCCAGTATGCCTGTTGCCCGTCGTATATAGAGTGAGTACACCTGTGTAATATTTTAATTTTTTTTTTTTTTTTTTAATACTGTACTACAGTATTATATTCAGGCGTTATATAATGAAAAAAAATGAGTTTACTAGTGTTGCTTTTGCTCGTTTTTTTGTTTATTTATTTTTTGCAGCTAGGGTTTGACTCCCCCACTTCTTCCTCTTCTCCTCCTTCTCCTATCGCTTATGTCATCTTTGTTTACATTTGCTGATGGGTTCGTTCTTCCGCATCCTCCTCCTCTTCTCCTACTGCTTAAGTCACATGCTTACCGCCACCACGCACGTCCCAGTATGCCTGTTGCCCACCGCATAAGGGTGTGTTAATTTTTTTTTTGCTGTACAGTATTTATTTGTAAATCTGTATATCTTTTATACTGTACACTATTTGTATTTTAATAAAAATAACTACAGGTATTTCAGCTTTGTCATGTACTTGTAAAATATGTTTTACTTATTTCTTTGGCATAGTGTGCTTATGTACGGTTGTGGAATGTATCAATGCCTATTATCATTATTCCTTATGGAAACTGACTGTGTATATTACGTGTAATTTATATTACACGTGCCTTTTGAGAACCTATCCTCGCGTTGTTTCAAGAGGTGAGTGCACATTGTTCCATTTAGGTACATATTCTTAAAATCACTTGATATGAAGGTGCCTTGATGTTTAGATTACCCATTTTAGTCCGTAGATTGCATTCAGGCTATATTAAAGATAAGAGACCTTTATACTAGTGGATTCACACTTTAAAAGATTAAAGGTGTCATATGACAAAGGGAAAAGGTAAGGCACTAATATACTCTTCAGCCATTCCTCATATTAAAAGACAAAATTGCAGATTATATTGACAAAGGGACAAGGCAAGGCATTCTTCATATTAGAATACTAAAATGCAGTTTACCTTATACATATATATACAGACACTCCTCTACTTAGGAACATCCAACAAACGAACATGTAAAGATATGATTGGTGTGTGCGAAGTGTTTGTGTATGAAAGAAAGACAGAGAGAGGTGAAAAGTTATTTGTGCTACCGTCTCATTACAATAACGACACTAATAATAATAATAATACGTACGAAAGAGAGTGTGATAAAAAAAGTTCCTTGCGTTGCGGTCAGTTCAGTGTCTCACAAAAACAACAGTAATAATAATAATAGTAATAATAATAATAGTAACAACAATTATTTTATTAATACATATAAGAGAGAGAGAGAACATTCAGGCGATTTCTTACCTACCAACCGTCGTTTCAAAATAAATGGCCTACAGTGTAGCAAACATAGTCTATAAAGTATTTATTGGATGATGATGATGATAATAATAATAATATTACAGAAATACTTACATGAGATATGTGTGTGTATGTGTCTAACACAGTGTACAACACAATGCAATGCTGTGCTGTATTTATTATGCTATTATATTCATTATAGTATTATTGCTATAACAGTGATAATATAATTATAATAATAATAATAATAATAGTAATAATAATAATAATAATACGTATGATATAAGAGAGAGAGAGAGAGAGAAAACTCAGGCAACTATTTACCAACTAACTGTTGTTTCAGCATGAATGGTCTAAGTTCAGCAATCACAGTCTATTAAGTATATGCTGTAAAAATAATTATATACAGTGCTTAATAATAAAAATAATAATAATAATACACAAATACACACCTAATAAATGTGTCTAATACAGTGTACAGCACGCACGCCCACACACACACACAAGAAGATAACAACAAACAGCTGAATGAAAACCTAAATGAATTAAATGTTAGTTCACTGCTCTCTTCTGAGAGAGACGAGATTTCAGCTTGGAATGTCCAGATTAAGGAAAATGTCGAACAGTTTAGAATAGAGCTTCAGGAGCTGAATACGGAACATGATGCCATGAAAACTTCCTTTGCTGATGCTCTAAAGGGGAATGTGGCAGTAAAAGAGGCTGTGAATGTGCTGACACTGGAAAACATACAAACAGTTGACTATAAAGATACAGTAATCAAAAAAATGAAAGACGTTGTGATGATAAGGGCAAATCCACTGATTAAACAGGCACTTGATAAAGAGAAGACAGTGGTAATCTCAGGCATAAGCAAATCCCAGCAGCCAACATGGCAGGGGAGACTTGAAGAAAATAAAGCTAGGGTTGTAGACCAGATAAGAAAACTTGGAGTAGTTTGTGGTCCTGAGGATATTGTAAACATTCACCAACTAGGTAAATATTCTTGGAGGGAAAGCAGAGACCAACAAAAGTAACCTTTGAGAGAGGGGACACATGTAGAGAAATATTGATGAGGAAAAAATCTAAAAGACCTTCAAGAATTCTAAGAAGTGTTCATTAGACGATACAGAACACAGGAAGAGATGGAAAGTATCAAAAAATTGTTGCAAAAGGCTAGAAGGTTAAATGAGGAAAGAAATGAAGAAAAGAGGAAAAATGTTAATTTTAGAGTTCTTCCAGACAAAGGAGAAATAAAGATGATAATGACAGAAGATCAGGGGATGGGGCATCATTAAGCTTCTTATACACAAATGCTGATGGATTAGCTGGTAAGGCAGTAGAAATAAAAGATAGGATTCATAACAGTAAGGCAGATATAGTAGCAGTTACAGAGACTAAGTTAAGTGAGGACATAAACGGTGACACAGTTTTTCCTAAGGGCTTTAGAATAGAGGACTAATGGAGGGATAGCACTGCTCATAAGTGAAAGGATTCAGGTTAAAGAAATAAACTTTGCTATAGAAAGTGAGTTCAAGGAATTTTTTGTTGCTCGCATAAATACTGGGTCAGAGAGCATTATAATAACTGTTGTATATAACCCACCAAGGAATCAACATAGGCTAGAAGTTTATGAGGAAAGTCATAAACTCAGTTGTTAACATGGCACGGGAGGGAAAATGTAGGATTTTGATTATGGGAGATTTTAATCATAAAGAGATAGATTGGATAAATCTTGACCCACACAGTGGTGAGGACTCATTCGGGGCAAGATTCCTCCATTGCGTACGAGGGAATTTCCTACACCAACATGTACTGGAACCAACAAAACAAACAAACAAACAAACTTTATTTCCATTTCAATACAATGGGTATTCGTCAGCCAGGGCAAGCCCCAACCCCCCACTGTGGTGTCCAACCACAGCAGTTCCTGCCAGTAAACAGCTTAAACTCTCGGTCTTGGACGGGAACCGATCTTTCGACCTCGTGAATGCGAAGCCAGCGCGTTACCACTGTACTAGCCAGCAGGCTAGTACAGGGGTGGGGATGAGCCATCACTACTTGATCTAGTATTCACAGATAACATGTTGGATATTGAAAAAATTGAGTGTAAACCACCAGTTGGAAAGAGTGACCACTGTGTGTTGTTGATGGAGTATATCATTGAAGATGTTCTGCCTGAGAGTAGAGGCACTGAGGACATGAGGGGGAACTATCCGAACGAAGATTACATCAAAATGAATAAGCTTTTTACAGTTATTGACTGGAGGATCTTATTTTACAACAATTCTGTACAAGAAATGTATGACATCTTTTGTTAGAAACATGGGAAGATAGTAGATTGCTGCATACCTTTCACCAAAGTAGGTGTAATTCATGCGAGAAAGAAATGATTCGATGATGAGTGTAAAAGAGCTAAGGATTGGAGAGACGAATGCTAGAAAAGGTATAGGAGGAGAAAAACATAAATGCCTGGCAAACTTACAAAACAGAAAGAAATATTTACCTAAGTAAAAGAAGAGACTATGAAAGGGACATCACCAGGAAGGCTAAAACAATTCCCAAGCTTTTCCACAGCTTCATCAAAGGAAAACTGAAGGTAAAAGAACAGGTTTTAAGGCTTAAGAGAGCGGATGGAAGCATCATCGAGACGGATGAAGAGATCTGCAAAGAATTGAACAAGGAGTTTCAGTCAGTATTTACAGTAGAAAATACCGCTCCCCCTCAGACTGCAGAGATAGAAGCTCATGGGCCGTTATTAGAGAACATCATCCTTTCAGCCACAGAGGTATGCAAGGGCTGATGGAGTTAGATGTCCATAAAGCTACAGGTCCTGATGATATATCCCCTCATGTACTTAAAAAATGTGCAAACTCAATATCAGTGGCACTAAGAATCATATTTAAAAAGTAACAGAAGTCAGGGGAGATTCCAAGATGCTGGAAAGAAGCGACTGTGATACCTATCTTCAAAATGGGAAGGAGGGATACGGCTCTAAATTATAGACCAGTATCCTTGACCAGCATAGTTTGCAAAGTTATGGAGAAACTACTAAGGAAACATATCTCTCTCCACTTGGAATCCTTCAACTTTTTGTCAGTGACACAACAAGGCTTCAGAGAAGGTAGATCAACAGTAACAAACTTATTAGAATTTTATGATGAGGTAAACCGAATCTTACAGGAAAGAGAGGGTTGGGCAGATTGCATATTCCTAGACTTCCAGAAAGCGTTTGACACTGTCCTACACGGGAGACATTAAGAAGCTGCAAGCAATGGCTAAAATAGGTGGAAATGTCTTGGAATAGATAAAAACTTACTAAGAAGGAAGGAAACAGAAGGTTAGAACGAGACACTCATTGTCTGAATGGAAAAGAGTCAATTGTGGAGTTCCACAGGGTTCAGTTTTTGGGCCATTTTTGTTCCTTGAATATGTAAATGACCTACCAGAGTCTGTAAATTCATTCATGAATATGTTTGCTGATGATGCAAAGATTGTGAAGAAAGTAAGAAACGAGAACAATGGTAGAGAACTTCAGGAGGATCTAAATAGTCTGCATGAGTGGTCAGAAAAGTGGCTCATGAAATTCAATACTTCAAAATGTAACGTAATGAGAATGGGTACAAGTGCAAGAAGGCCCAAGCTTGACTACTCGGTGGCATGAGTACAACTTCAAGAGACAGAGAATGAGAGAGATCTAGTAGTAAACATACTGGCAGATGTCTCCAGAAATGCACATACATGGCCTAGTAATGGCATCATATACTTTCTTAGCAAATAAAAGGGTAGCCTTCAGGCACATGAACAAGGAAATGTTCAGAAAAAATAGTAATGTAACCTATGTGGGGCCGAAACTTGAATATGCAGCCCCCTTTTGGAATCCGCACTTGAAAAAGCACGTAGCTAAGCTTGAAAAATTTCTAAGACATGCCACGAAACTGGTGCCAGAAATACGCAATCTCAGTTATGATGAGGCTGAGGGCATTAGACTTACCATCACTCAAAGCTAGAAGATTGAGGGGGAATATGGTAACAGTCTTTAAATTCCTTCATGGTTATGACAAGAGTGGATAGGGATCGATATATTGATATGGCTGGCACTAGAACTAGAGGTCTTAGTTTCAAGCTTTGTAAAAAACTTCTTTGCAGGATGTAATGAAGTACTTTTTTAGTGTAAGGGTAATTGAAAATTAGAATTCGCTAAGCAAGGAGGTATTTAGTAGTTAATGCTAACTCAATCCATAGTTTTTAGTATAAGTATGATAAGTATCACTAAGTACAAAATGGAATCGATCAGGAGATGGGAAGATACGAGCTTTGGGCTCTTTCCTGTAAACACAATTAATTAATCTCTCACACACACACTCACACACAGACACATGTGCTTAAAAAATGCACAAACTCAATATCAATGGCACTAAGTATCATATTTAAAAAGTCACTGGAGTCAGGGGAGATTCCAAGATGCTGGAAACAAGCAAATGTGATACCTATCTTCAAAAAGGGAAGGAGGGATACGGCTCTGAACTATAGACCAATTTCCTTGACCAGCATAGTTTGCAAAGTTATGGAGAAACTACTAAGGATACATATCTCTCTTTACTTGGAATCCTTCAACTTTTTGTCAGTGAGGCAACATGGCTTCAGAGAAGGTAGATCAACAGTAACAAACTTATTAGAATTTTATGATGAGGTAAGCCGAATCTTACAGGAAAGAGACATACCAAAATAAACAGCAAAGAGCTAATGAAACAATCCCCTATACGCGAGACTACAGAAAGAGACACGATACAAACTTCTCTTATCGCCGTCCACGCACAAGAGACTTCTCCTGGAGTGATGGCTCTTACAACCCTAGACACTCACCTAGGCATTCAAACTTTGGGAAGGCCCGATCATACCACGGCACGTACTCAAACCAGCGTTACACATCCAACGGCAGGTACAGACACCAGGATCCATGGGCTAACCCCAGAACACACTACAATGATGAATTCCCAGCAGAATCACACAGTCGAAACTACAACTATGACTATGGATACCACCCAATGAAACATGGTAAGAATGTAACATTAGTACATGTGAACGCTCAGTCCCTGCTCGCTCATTTTGAGGAAATAATAATGCTAACAAAAGACTACAACATAGACATCCTCTGTGTAAGTGAAACTTGGCTTCCTCCTACAACTGAAAATAAATATGTGAATATCCCAGAGTTTAAAATATTTTGCAATGACCATGGCCGAGGGGGTGGGGTTTGTATTTATGTTAGAAATTATCTTAGTGCATCAGAAATAACCACAGGTTTAGAAAAAACTGAGGAGCTCGAAGATTTATGGATCACTGTGCAGTATCAGAAACTTCCATCTTTCATTGTAGGGTGTGTTTACCATCACCCTAAAGCACCTACCAGTTCATTCAATCATCTACTAGAAACATTCAGAAATATCTGTGTGCGTCATAAACCCATATACATACTTGGTGATTTTAATGATGACTTGCTCTCAGCAGATAACAAAATGAAAAGGGTGTATATATACATACTTGGTGATTTTAATGATGACTTGCTCTCAGCAGATAACAAATTGAAAAGGGTGATCAACACTGTGAAGTTAACACAAATAGTGACAAAACCGACCCGCATAACCCCCAATTCTAGGACTCTTATAGATCTGATAATAACAAATAAAGTGGAAAGTATACTCTATTGGGACGTAGTTCCCTGCCCAATTGCAGACCACGAGCTGAACATTGCTATGCTAAACATAAACAAGCCCAAAAGGAAGCCTCTCCTCAAGACATTCCGGTGTCTAAAAAATTACTCCCCTGATATCTTTTGTGAAACATTAATCAACAACACAAATGCACTTAATAGAATTAAATACACAGATAACGTCGATTTGCAGGTTGAGATTCTAACAAAAGTCTTCCTTGAATGCTTAGATAGTTGTGCACCCATTGTAACAAGAAAAATAACCCGCCCCTCAGCCCCCTGGCTAACTAATGACATCAAAGAGGCAATGCAAATCAGAAATCAAATACAAAAAGAGCTAAAAATGAATAGATATGATATGACTCTCCGAGAACGTTATAAAACAGAAAAGAAACGTGTCAGATCTCTCATCAGTGTAAGTAAAAAAGACTTTTACAAAAAACAATTTAATGACTCTAGACATGATACAGCAGCAACATGGAAAGTGATAAGAAGCATGATACCAAATGAAAAGAGTACCTCAGAAAGTTATGAAAATATTACGGAGTTGAAAGACAAAGCAGAAAACTTTAATAACTATTTTGCTAACGTTGGCAAAATTACATATGAAAAAACTCAAGAAAACATCAACTCAGTGAATATGAGTAATTGCTTAAATGACAATTCTTCCAATGAAAACACAAGAGAGTACTTCAAGATAATTCCTATCGATTGTGCTACCCTAATTCTTACCATAAAGAGCCTAAGAAACTCTGGCTCTTATGGTTCAGATGGTATACCATTTCAGTTCATCAAAGATGCTCTACCCATGATTGCATCCTATATTCTAACTATTATGAACACTTCCATTGTTACTAAAAAGTTTCCTGACTCTTGGAAAATAGCACATGTAATACCTCTGCATAAAAAGGGGGACAGAGAAGATGTGACAAACTATCGCCCCGTTTCCCTGCTACCCATTTTCTCTAAAATATTAGAAAAAATTGTTGCATGCCAACTTATGTCATATTTAGAATCAAATAGAATAATAAGTATTAACCAGCATGGTTTCAGACCGAAACTTTCGACGGAAACTGCACTGCTTAAAGTTACGAATAGTATATATAATAATATAGATATGAAAAAAATATCTCTTCTCGTATTATTAGACTTATCAAAAGCCTTCGACAGTGTAAACCATGAAATTCTTTTAAGTAAATGTATTAACTTAAATATTGATCCAAGCTGGTTTAGCGAGTATCTATCTAATCGTAAACAGTCCATACGTCTTAACAACATTATCTCTGTGCCAAAAAATGTATCATATGGTGTTCCACAGGGATCAGTACTTGGTCCTATCCTCTTCTCCATTTACGTAAATGATCTATCTTCTTTCATTTCTGACTGTCTAATCGTACAATATGCAGATGACACTCAACTACTCCTTAGTGGTGATATTAATAATCTCCCAGAGCTAACTTTAAGAGCAGAAAACACTCTGTCAAAAATTAAAACCTATTTCCAAGAAATTGGGCTGTTAATTAATGAAAGTAAAACACAGTGCATATTTATTGGTTCAAGGTTCCACATTGCACAAATTCCAGAAAACACAACAATTAATTTTTGCGACAATATTATCACACCTAGCAAAACAGTCAAAAACCTAGGAATTCACTTTGATAACCACATGTTGTTTGATTCCCACATAGATAAAGTATGCAAAAAGGTTACAGGAACATTAATGTACTTATCACGTATAAAAGACAATTTTGAGACTACCACTCGAATAACTGTTGTTGAATCTCTAGCCCTAAGTCACATTAATTACTGCACAACTGTTTGGGGAGCTACCACTAAGACTCAGATAAACAGAATACAGAAGCTTATTAATTTTGCAGCTCGAGTTGCCCTGGGAGGAATAAGAAAATATGACCACATCACACCAGCTCTCAATAAACTTGGGTGGCTGCGGGCAGAAAATAAGGTCGCTTATGCTATTTATGTTTTTGTATTCAAAATTTTGGACCATCATTATCCTAGCTGGCTATTTGATTTAAAAACAGTCAGGGAGATAAGGGGAACCAACACAAGACAGAGCAGTGAGCTCTTTATTCACAGAACAAACACAGAAGCAGGTTCAAAGATGATCACTATCAAAGGGCCAACACTCTGGAATAATATTCCAGAGCATCTTAAAAATGCATCCTCCTTCACAGCTTTCAAAGGCAAACTATATAGTTTTCTTTTGGACAAATAGTTGCTGCTCATTAAGAACTAATTATTCTCATTGTAAGGAAACAAATATGGAAATGATGACGATAATAACGATCCTGTATCTAGTGGCATACTTACTACTTTATTATTAACATTATTGTGAACATTTTTATTACAGCATTATTATTTTCTATGAAAGCTACATTTAATTTAACTATATGTCTAACCCTCTTATTTGTTAGTTTAATTACATGTCTACTTATAAGTTACTATTAATGTTGACTAACCATTGTACAAAATGGAAATAAATGTTTTTGTTTTGTTTTGTTTTTTTTTTTGGTTGGGCAGATTGCATATTCCTAGACTTCCAGAAAGCATTTGGCACTGTTCCACATGGGAGACTTATTAGGAAGCTGCAAGCAATGGCTAGAATAGGTGGAAATGTTTTGGAATGGATAAAAACTTACTTAGAAGGAAGGGAACAGAGGGTTAGAGTAAGACACTCAGTGTCTGAATGGAGAAGAGTTAGTAGTGGAGTGCCACAGGGTTCAGTTTTAGGGCCACTTTTGTTCCTTGTATATGTAAGTGACCTACCAGAGTCTGTAAATTCATTCATGAATATGTTTGCAAATTATGCAAAGATTGTGAAGAAAGTAAAAAACTAGAACAATGGTAGAAAACTTCAGGAGGATCTAAATAATCTGCATGAGTGGTCAGAAAAGTGGCTATTGAAATTCAATACTTCAAAATGTAAGGTAATGAGAATGGGTACAAGTGCAAGAGGGCCCAAGCTTGACTACTCAGTGGCTGGCGTACAACTTCAAGAGACAGAAAATGAGAGAGATCTAGGAGTAAACATACTGGCAGATTTGTCTCCAGAAATACATATAAATGGCATAGTAAGGGCAGCATATGCATTCTTATCAAATGTAAGGGTAGCCTTCAGGCACATGGACAAGGAAATGTTCAGAAATATTTATGTAACCTATATGAGGCCAAAATTCGAATATGCAGCCTCCTTTTGGAATCCACGCTTGAAAAGGCACATAGCTAAGCTTGAAAAAGTTCAAAGACATGCCACGAAACTGGTGCCAGAAATACGCAATCTCAGTTATGATGAGAGGCTGAGGGAATTAGACTTACCATCACTCGAAGGTAGAAGATTGAGGGGGGATATGGTGACAGTCTTTAAATTCCTTCATGGTTATGATAGAGTGGATAGGGATCGATATTTTGATATGGCTGGCTCTAGAACTAGAGGTCATAGCTTGAAGCTTCGTAAGAAAACTTCTTTGCTGGATGTAAGGAAATACTTTTTCAGTGTAAGAGTAGTTGATAATTGGAATTGGCGAGGAGGTAGTTAATGCTATCTCAATCCATAGTTTTAAGGACAGGTATGATAAGTATCACTAAGTATAAAATGGAACCGATCAGGAGACGGGAAGATACGAGCTTTGGGCTCTTTCCCGTAAACACAGTTAGGTAATCACACACGCATATATATGGGAAAGAATGCCCTCTGGGTGATGATCACTGTCTTCTCTTTGTTTCAAGTCATTTATATATATATATATATATATATATATATATATATATATATATATATATATATATATATATATATATATATATATATATATATATATATATATATATATATATATATATATACAGTGATCCCCCGCTGGATCGCGTTTCTTGATACGCATTTTCACTGTACCATGGTTTTTTTTTGGGCAAATTACTATTTTTTTTTGGGGGGGTATACGCAAAAATATTAAAATATTGAAAATATAAATTTTCAGTATTTTCATTTTTTTATTGAAAAAACATATTTCATTATTTAATTGATATAAATGTAAAGGGTGTTATTTTAACAGTGCAGGGAGGGTTTATACAGTACGTAAACGTAAAAATAATTGTAAAATACCTATGTACATGAGTATGTCATGTAATTACCACTTCATTCACCGTAATTTTATCTATCACTTTCATATAAATTTACGTTGCATGCTGTTATTTATAAAGTAAAGGGTGTTTTTTTAACAGTGCAGGGAGGGTTTATGCAGTACATAAACGTATAAATAATTGTAAAATACCTATGTACATGAGTATGTCACGTCATAATCACCTCATTCACGGTAAGTTTTCCTATCACTTTCATATAAATTTACGTTGCATGCTGTTATTTATAAAGTAAAGGGTGTTTTTTTAGCAGTGCAGGGAGCGTTTATACAGTACGTAAAAGTAAAAATAATTGTAAAATACCTATGTATATGAGTATGTCACGTCATCATCACCTCATTCACGGTAAGTATTCCTATCACTTTCATAAAAATTTACGTTGCATACTGTTATTTATAAAGTAAAGGGTGTTTTTTTTAACAGTGCAGGGAGGGTTTATACAGTACGTAAACGTAAAAATAATTGTAAAATACCTATGTACATGAGTATGTCGCATCATCATCACCTCATTCACTGTAAGTTTTCCTATCACTTTCATATAAATTTACGTTGCATGCTGTTATTTATAAAGTAAAGGGTGTTTTTTAACAGTGCAGGGAGGGTTTATACAGTACGTAAAAGTAAAAATAATTGTAAAATACCTATGTATATGAGTATGTCACGTCATCATCACCTCATTCACGGTAAGTATTCCTATCACTTTCATAAAAATTTACGTTGCATACTGTTATTTATAAAGTAAAGGGTGTTTTTTTTAACAGTGCAGGGAGGGTTTATACAGTACGTAAACGTAAAAATAATTGTAAAATACCTATGTACATGAGTATGTCGCATCATCATCACCTCATTCACTGTAAGTTTTCCTATCACTTTCATATAAATTTACGTTGCATGCTGTTATTTATAAAGTAAAGGGTGTTTTTTAACAGTGCAGGGAGGGTTCATTCAGTACATAAACGTAAAAATAATTGTAAAATACCTATGTATATGAGTATGTCACGTCATCATCACCTCATTCACGGTAAGTTTTCCTATCACTTTCATAAAAATTTACGTTGCTTGCTGTTATTTATAAAGTAAAGGGTATTTTTTTAACAGTGCAGGGAGGGATTATACAGTACGTAAACGTAAAAATAATTGTAAAATACCTATGTACATGAGTATGTCATGTAATTACCACTTCATTCACCGTAATTTTATCTATCACTTTCATATAAATTTACATTGCATGCTGTTATTTATGAAGTAAAGGGGGGTTTGTTGACAGTACAGGGAGGGTTTATACAGTGTAAACGTAAAAATAAATTAAAATATTATGTACATATAGCCTGATCCTACTTCGTGATTTTCCTGTCTCGCGCCAGGTCCCGGAACCGAACCATCGCGATAATCAAAGGAACTCTGTATATATATATATATATATATATATATATATATATATATATATATATATATATATATATATATATATATATATATATATATATATACAGCGCTCCCTCGTTTATCGCGGGGGTTCGGTTCCGGGACCGGCCACGATAGGTGAAAATCCGCAAAGTAGGATCACAATATACACATAGGTATTCTACATTTATTTTTTCTTTTTTGTATAAACCCTCCCTGCACTGTTAAAGAACCACCCTTTACTTTATAAATAACAGCGTGCAAGCGTATATTTATATGAAAGTGATAGGTAAACTTACCGTGAATGAGGTGATGATGACGTGTACATACTCATATACATAGGTATTTTACATTTATTTTTACCTTTATTGTATAAACCCTCCCTGCACTGTTAACAAACCACCCTTTACTTTATTAATAACAGCGTGCAAGCGTAAATTTATATGAACGTGATAGGTAAACTTACCGTGAATGAGGTGATGATGACGTGTACATACTCCAAAGGAAATTATTCCACAGCCAATGACAGCTTTACGGCTGCTTTTTGCGAGAGGAGAACATGGTAATGGGGAGTTGCTGACACTGTTTCTTCTTTTGTTGGAAGATGGCCTTGTAAGGAATCATGGCATCGTTGAGAAGATTGCAGGTCACCAAACAAATCATATTATCGTCATGTTCTTGCGAGAGTAGTTGGACTGCTTTCACATGTTCATACATGGCTGCCAGACGTTCGAGTGTAAGGCCAGGTTCTTCGACTTCTTCGTGCGTTTCCTCTAGTTGTTCTTCCTCTTCTTCGCTCGCTGATTTTGTCATTTACTCCAAGACTTCATCAGTCAAAGCCTGCGAGTGGCAGTCGATCAGTTCATTCACGTCTTCATGAGTCATATCTTTAAAGCCTTCTCCTCCTAGCAATGCATCCAACTTCACAGCTTTTGCAACAGCCGAGTTATGGACTTCGTCAGGAGCAACTCCCATGTAGTCGTAGATGACTTCGGGCCACAATATCTTCCAGCTGGCATTGATTGTGGGTGGCTTCATCACTTTGATTGCATTCTGAATATTTTGAAGGCATGTAGCAATCATGTAGTTATGCCAGTAAGTCTTCAGTGCAAATTCTTTGGCCTCGTCCATGGCTTCAACCAGATTCGCCAGGGCATTTTGTGTGTAGAGGGCCTTGAACGCACGAATAACGCCTTGATCCATAGGCTGAATCAGTGATGTCGTATTCGGTGGCAGGAACTCTACTTGAACACCGTCATATTCGAGAATAGTTGCGTGGCCACCAGCATTATCCATCAAAAGAAGGACTTAAATTCAAGGCCTCTTTCTGCAAAATAAATTTTGACCTGAGAGATAAAGCGTTGGTGAAACCAGTCCGGTGTGAGGCTTTTCGTGATCCAGGCCTTAGGGTTATGCATCCAATACACTGGCAGCAGACTCTTATTCTTATTCTTTAAAGCCCTAGGGTTCTTTGACTTGTAGATAAGCCTGGGCTTTAACATGAAGCCCGCAGCATTCCCGCACATGATGAGGGAAATGCGGTCTTTGTGCGCTTTATATCTCGGGGCTTTAGCTTCTTCCTTGAAGAGAAAAGTGCGAGACGGCAGTCTCTTCCAAAATAAGCTAGTCTCATACATGTTAAAGACTTGCTCAGGAGCATATTTGCCTTCCTTGATAATTTTCTTGAAGTCGTTGTTCACGTAATCTTCATCTGCAGCTGTATCTGCAGAGGCAGCTTCACCATGCACCGAAACGCTCTTTAGGCCATAGCGTTTTTTAAATTTGGCGAACCATCCTTTGCAACAAACGATTGTTTCCTCGGTGGAGAATCGCTGGAGGGTCCTGGTTGTGGGTCATTGATATTTTCTTCTTTCTCATCCTCCTCACGGTCGCCACTGTCGGCGTCGAGTTCGTTTGCAGCGAATGTCTCGTACAGCTTCTTCACCTCTGTTTGTATAATATTGGTATCTAAACTGATATTCTTCTTCCTACAATCAGCAATCCACAGGGCCAAAGCAGATTCCATCCGCACTATTATCTTATTGCGGGGTGTTACGACCCTCTTCGCTGTTTTACTAAAGGAAATTGTCGCTGTTTTCCTGATGTTTGCCTAGTCCTATTTGCTGTATCGAACAGTAGAGTCGTTGAGGTCGAAATGGCGGCCAACATCCACGAACCTTCTTCCTTCCTTCATCATATCTAACAGTTTTACCTTTTCTGGTATGGTCAACATCTTCCTTTGCTGCTTAGGATTACTACCAGAAGCCATAGAAGATGAAGGATGCTTGGGAGGCATTGCTGAGGTTGAAAAACTAAAGTCACAAAATCACAAGCACTACATATTAAGAAGCACAACGTGAACGGCGCACACGTGAATAGACTGAACAGGAGAGACGAGACAATGGAAGACACTGGGAGAATGAGGCTTCAATCAAAAGGCCAATCAGACCCTATGATAGTGTCGTAAGGCATATTAAAGATGCCTATAACTTCACAAGGCATTTCAGATATGCCTAAATGTGGCCATGATGCCCAGTGACGCCCAGACTGCCATGAGTAGCTATAAAGAGTCAGTTAGAGACCGGGCCTTGCCAGGAGCAGACGTGACGCAGCACAGCTTAGCTAGCCTCCCCCTTGGGGGCGGGAATCTGGAATTATTCGTGACAGGAACTGTAGTAATGGGAGCTCTGAGTACATATATGTAAGCTAGAAATAAATACATATAAAGAAGCAGCTGATCTATATTCACCAACCACGCTACCATAATTATAATTTGTGTGAAATAGTAATCCCACGACAAACTGGTGTCATCAAGTGGCATTACACCACGACAAACTGGTGACACGCGGTGGAATAGTAACCTACCACTCTTCATATTGGTGAACAGCTCGGGATCAATCCACGCCGATACTTCACCGAAGAGAAAGAAGAAAAAAAATACAGAAGAAAAAATTATATAGCATCTATGGAAGAAAAGTTCAAATGAAGAAACTTCTAGACGCTTACAAGCAGTGAGAGAGCGACGCCAAGAAAGTCGGAGCTCCCCCTTCACCTACAGTATCATATTACCAGATCGAACCACTTTCCCCCGCCTCCGTATTGGCAAGGCCCCCCCCAGCAGTAAAAGTACAACGAGCGCATTCATGGACACCACCGTCACAGTGAGCCAAAGTGTGACCGTCGTTTTGAGTGAAAAAGCCCCTTACAAGAAGTACATGTCGCCGGATCCAGCCAAGAAGATGGTGATTCGTCGATTCTACGCGAGAGATGGAGAAGCTGGGGGAACCTCCTGTGCCCAGAGGGAAGAAGAACCCCCTCCTCCATTGCCTTCTGCCATGAAGTTCTTCAGGACCACCTCCTTAAAATAGCTAAGTATTTGTGATCTGTATCCAGTGAGTAATGGGACAATTATTAAAAGAAATTGAGGTCGGTGGACACCGCCATTTTATCTTGTAGTTATGCTTTGACTCAGCCAACCCGCCTATGAGGGGTGTGGCTCCTAGTAAATTAATAAAAGTAGAATTTCTGTACCTATTACTAACATGGATAATTTGCACTAATAGCTATAAGTAGTAATAAACTCCATTTTTGTTATAATTTGAAGAATATAACGAGTAATTGCATTTAAAGGGTGTTCCACTTATTTGTATTAATGCCTAAATTGAATTTTAAGAACGCGAATGTATTGATTTTAATTGAAAAATATTTAAGTACGTGTAAAATAATTTTTATATTAATTTCTTAAAGCGTAAGAAATCGAGTGATAAGATCTTTGCACCTGTTTTCAAGGTTCTTTCTTTTTTATTTTTGTTTTTTCTCTCCGCGGGAGTAATATTTTAGCGAAAGAGAGACATAAATGACAGATGTTCTTTTAATGTCATTATGATGGAGAAATTGATATTAACATACGTGTGTGGCATTTAATTTTGTAGAATAAGAAATTTTGTAATATTATTTAGATATGAGTTTTTTTTTATTTCGCGCTATGAAGACGAAAATAACAGTAAACTTGAGAGAATTTGGTCTGTGCTGGGGTAGGGGGGGTTTCTTAGTTTAACCCTAATGTATCTTAGAGGGGAGAAAGAATGGGGTCTAATAGCCGTGAGGGATACGCCTCGAGACCGCCAACAAGGTCATGCCCTCAGTAATGGAAGAAAAGGAGTTATTGTGTAGCATTAACGCACCCTTGTTGGGGTAGATAGGGACCTAGGACTGGTGAGGCAGTCATGTGACCACTCGGCCCAACCGAGATTTCACCTTTACACTATTTCAGAGTGGTAGGGGAAGGGATGGGGAATTTTACATAGACAGAAAGGGAATGCAAGTTTGAAAGTGATATAGCGAATGTGATAGAGAATGAGTATGAATGACTGGGAGTATAATGGGGGGTTGCTCTAGGGGGTGAAATCACGGAAAGCACCGTTAGGAAGCATGATTGGGGGAGTCTGCGAGGGTAGTTCCCCTGCTCCGCCGGGTCTATGTGCATGCCATATCCGAGTATATTTATGGGAGGTGATGCGCTGTTGCAATATCTATTGAGGGATATTTTTGAGAAAATTATTATCCACCTGCCCTGATATGGTTGAGATGCCAAGTTTGTTTATTTTTGTTTCGTCCCCTACTCCGCCAATGAGATTATTATTCGATTTCCGAGAATTCCAAGATGGATATTACGTGATAAAGGACGTGAATCTATGATTGATTCTTTATTTTTATTTTTGCTAGCTGCAGTATATACATTATTTGTCCGAAGGAATATGTTAGATGGATATATAAAATAAAACTTTGAATGTTTTAGCCATGATAATGTTTATCAAAATTATTTCAGCCTGGTCATAAAGAAAGAGTGTGAGCTGACACAAAATGACAACAAGAATGTTACACAGCCGTTTCCCGTATTTAAGAGAGCAGAAGTTGCTCCAGAAGCCAAAGGAACAGGGGAGAAAACAGCACCCACATGCGCACCCCCCGTAAAAGCTAGTCAGCCGCAGCCCTGAAGGCAAACCTTGGGCAGTATAAGAGCAGGAAAAATAAAGTAATAAAAGAGAGGGTAAAAATAAAAGTACCCAACCGTGCATAAGTATGAGCAAACAGACAGAACAGTTATATGTCGAACTTCTCCCTGTTCTGGAAGTAATTCTGTTGTATAGTAATTCAAATAAGTGAAATTCGAGATAGTTGAAGAATATATATATTTTCTGTTTTAATTGTTCCTGTACTACTCCTTACGAGATTATGAAACTTAAGCAAAATGCATTCTTTAATGTTTCAAATGAAATATGATTTTTGTTGTTATTATTGCATACACAGAGACAGACTTCTTATATTTTTTCAGCTACCCATTTTTGTTATAGTTTTTTGTGTGAAGAAAAATCTTTAATATCTTTATCCCTTTGATATATATTATAATTAAAGTTTTAAAAAAGATTATCTAGAGATAATTGTTGTTAATTACTATCATTGTCATGAAATTAATAATTACATTTGAGCTAATTAAGATTCTCAGAGGTTATATGTTGAGCTTTAATTTAAAATTTATAATACTTAAGTCATTATAAGACATTTGTTACGAAAAGGATATTTGTACTTTTGTTGATAGTAGTAGAGATATTGTCACATATGATTGTAATATTTTGCTTTATTTTATCAGAGATATGTTGCCTTATCGAGAGTGTGTGCTTCGACTCAGCCCTCTGATTTATAGCAAGAAAAAGATTGTCATTATAGACAAGGATGTCTATGCTATTCCAGTAAAGTCCTTTGCAATATTAAACAGAAAGGAATGGATTTATGCTTCGATGTTTCTGCAGTTGTACACAAAATTATTATTATTTTTTTTTTTAGTTGTTAGAAAATGATCGCAGTTGCGCTCTGTCCCATTGTATAGTAGGGCAGGAAGTTAAGTCATAAAGAAGGGCCCTACAAGCGAAAATTATATATATTTTTTTAAGAAAAATATATTTAATCTCTCTCTCTCTCTCCTACCTTTCACTCTACTCTGAGACAGACATGTGCTCCTTCCGATGCTAAGAGAATGTTGCCGTCACTGATTCTTTTTTTTGTTTTTTTTCCAGTGAAGCTAGGCGATAATTGTGCCTACACTTTATTTCAGTTGATATATTGTTGCATGCTGTTATTGCATAAATACTGATAAGACATCGGTAGTACCGACTTTTGCATAAATATTTGTGCCACATATCGCAACTGTTTAGAGAATAGATAAAACGCCCATTGACGAATTGGAGAACCCGAAAGTTGCCACTTATACTCTATATATATATACATATATTATGACTGCTGGAATTCGAATAGTAGAAGAGACTATGTTAGAATGAGCATTACTATGAAATATAAGTAAAGAACTCTGTTTTAACTTCTGAATGCCAGTCTCAGTTGTATATATATTACTATTCCTAATTTAGTATTTTTATTTTATTTTTGTTATTATTCTTATTATGATCATGATTATTAGTAATGCTATTATCATGTTGACTGTTATTGTTGCTATCTCTCAATGGCCTTTTGCTAATTATTATTCTCGCAATGCAATCAGCAGTACCCTGATGATTTGTATCTTTCGTCTGAATTCATGCTTGACATTACTGTAGCCACTGCTAATAAGAATATTTCTTTAGTGGCTTTTCTCAGCATTTAATGATTGTTCTTTTTGATGTCTATAGTAATGTTATGTATCCGTTTCTCAGGTAAGTCCTAAGTATCTTGGAATAATAATCTAGTGGTGTAGACACATACCTTTCATTAATACCCTATTTCCAGGTAGCCCCGACCTGCAAGTTCTAAAAGTCTTTACATTTTGTTCTCTCTCAAACGAGACCTGTTGCCCATTGAATAGAGATTGCAAGCACTTGCAGTTGCAGGGGAGGCAAAGTATAGCCTCAGATTACCGATGTATGGCCATTGTTGGTACCCCGAAGTCATAGGGAACCTTTCTTACAACTGTATTAGTGACATAGGTTCAAATTTTCATCCCGAGGTCTGCTTCGAAGGTACGTGTGTATTGCAGTACTGAAGAGAAAGTCGCTGTGACGTTGCAGGTCTCCTACAGGGGTGGTCATAGTCAAGACGGGCCCGGAGGTAGGATGAAAAAGCCAGGCTGGAGGAGTTCGGAAGATGCATCGATCGCTTCCTTTTTGTCTTGCCAATCTTCGGAGGAAGAGAATTTGTGGTAGTGAACGAACCTGGGCCTGCAGTGAAGACGGTGGGGGAGTGAAAACGAGAGGTAAACATGGAGACCATTGTATAACGCCTAGCAAGAATTTCATGAGCAAGAGAGAGGAAACAGAAGTCTTTTAAAACATCTTAATAACACCTTAGAAGCCACGTAAATGAATTGATGGGATCCAAACAAAGAAAAAAAATCCCTATACATGTCCTAACATTAGTGAAAAGAGAAAGGAAGGGTATGGAAAATCCCTTACTAGTTAAATTACAAAGTATGTCCTCCCACGCATTAAATTGAAAAAAATGGGAAAGAAAATGTCCCCACCGTCTTTGACCACTGTGCGAAAAGACAATTTATATTTTTTTTTATTCATTTGCTAACTTTAAGATACTTTTAAGCAAAAACTCAAAGAGTCTCCCTTAGATATAAGTTTTTAGAATAAGTGCCATTGATAAATTGTACAATTTGCACAAATCATAATAAGTTGTTTTCTGCCTAAATAATATCATTGTTTTGCTTAGATATTATCATTGTTTGGCTTTAGCATTATCATTGTTTGAATCATGATTTAATTTTTGTGTTCAATGAGTTTGCAGAAGAATCCACTCCTCATTAATTCTCAGGTTGAGAGGTAGTGTGCAGATTTTTGTGAAGGAAGATCATAGACGAATAGGTTTTATATTATGTTCATTAAGTTCTCATATCAGTTTGTCCTTGAATAGTAATTGCATATTGTAATTGTGAATGTTTTTAACATTTCACTCCATAACAAATGTTGTGTTAAGAGTATTCCCATACATCATGTCCAAATGTATTGTGTACTGTTTGATTAACGAAGTAGCTTTATTAGCCTTGTTCTTAAGTGATTTTGCCAATGCTCTCTAGCTATATGTTGCAATTAATACGTAAGTTTGATTTTGTGATTGGGATTACAATGCTTATGATAAAGAATATACATTTCTCTGTCAGTTTTTTGCATAGTAATTGTAGTATTACTGTAATCTGTTTAGATAATTGTTTGAGATTGTAATAATTTCATAAGTCAGTTTCTTAGATAGCTCTGCCCCGTTTTTGTAAAGTAATGATAGTTAGAAAATTTTAAGGCTCTCATAGAAGTATTGATGTTTCAGTCTAATACGAGGTATTTCAGTTTGTTGGTGGGGAGTGTCATAAGGCATATTAAAGATACCTATAAATTCACAAGGCATTTCAGCCATGCCTAAATGTGGCCACGATGCCCAGTGACGCCCAGTATGGCATGAGTAACTATAGTGAGTCAGTTAGAGACCGGGCCTTGCCAGGAGCAGACGTGACGCAGCACAGCTTAGCTAGCCTCCCCCTTGGGCGCGGGAATTTGTAATTATTCGTGACAGGAACTGTAGTAATGGGAGCTCTGAGTACATATATGTAAGCTAGATATAAATACATATAAAGAAGCAGCTGATCTATATTCACCAACCACGCTACCATAATTATAACTTGTGTGAAATAGTAATCCCACGACAAACTGGTGTCATCAAGTGGAATTACACCACGACAAACTGGTGTCATCAAGTGGAATTACACCACGACAAACTGGTGACACGCGGTGGAATAGTAATCCACCATACGACAATACAGTACATACAGAAAAACAATTCTGTGATTCGTAATCTCCCACCCTTTCAGCCAATAGCATTCCATGAACTATCTTACGTAGGTGCGACCCTCTGTGTTTTCCAAGACACCAATACAGTGTACGCTATCGTACAATATTTTACATGGTGCAGTACTGAGTTACATGTTTAAATTTATGTTTTTTACTATTTTTTTCTGTTTTATTATTCTTAGGCTAGGAAAAAATATTTTTATCAATAAAATAATGAAAATACTGGAAATTTTAATATGTACTAGATCACGTAAGTACGACCCTTTTCGTTTTCAAACACGCCAATACTGGTATCGTATTTCACATGGTGCAATACTGTGAGTTACATGTTTAAATTTAAGTTTTTACTATTTTTTACTGTTTTATTATTCTTAGGCTGGGAAATACTTTTTTTAATCAATGAAATAATGACAAATTAAATTTTGTCAATAATGAAAATACT
>JAXCGZ010019173.1:37500-42500 GCA_037179515.1 Halocaridina rubra
TATTATATATATATATATATATATATATATATATATATATATATATATATATATATATATATATATATATATATTATATATATATATATACACACTTTCGAAAGTGATGCCATATCCCACTGAACGCAGTAGGCTGTAGCAACAACTACCACATCAACCAAGAAAAAATGGGAGATGGCAACTTTTCATCACACCTCACACATTCTCACCCCTTTAATAGTGTTCTGTGGCAAGAAGAAGAAAAAATTGGAGAATGTACCTGCCAATTCTTTGCTTCCCAATCACTTTTCATTGGCTGTTATGACAAAAAACTACGGACAAGGTACTCTTTCTCCCTCACCACCAGGAATATTATTTAAATACTCTGATATTATTACCGCAAAGAGGGTTATTATCTATAGCATACTGAGATAAAGAGAGTGAGTTTGTTTGTTTTTAGACAAATTGTAATAGCCGACTCCTAAGGGATTGACTTGGTTGAAGAATTCCGTAAGGGTTTTCCCAGTGAAATTTTCATCAAGATCATAACCCAAAATAGCTTCCTTCACTTAGCTGACATTGATATAGGGTACAATCATCTACACTGAATATCATGTAATTATGCATAATAATAACAAAAATATAAATAGAATGAATAATAATCAGCCAATTTTTACTTAATATATGAAGAAAATTTTATCTCCTGGTGTAAAATACATAGATATTATTACACCCAAATATGAATCTCGGTCATAAAATCATTTTCAAAAGGCTGGATTCCTTCTTAGTCAGCCACTTACATACAAAAGTACAGCATCCTCGTGTGAATCTGTAAAACAGTTGGGGTCGCTCTATAATGTAAATAGGCAAATACAATTATCAATGTGTTTGACTGCTCCCAGCCATGCCATTTATCAGTATGTTTTGTCATTGCTTAAATAAGAAGAAATAACTATAAAAAAAATCTAAAAAGTTCAACTTAATCTTGCAGTTTTGTAACAGCTCATTAATATGAAATGATATGCCTAAAGATTGGGGATAGGCGAGCAGTGTTTTAATAATTTTTTAGCAGCAATTCAGCAATGTTTTTTCAAGTTAAAAAGTGAGTGAAATAAAAAGCAAGGGAAACTACTCTAAAATACATTTCATGAACAGTCTTTCCTTGTAAACTAACCAGCTATATTGGCATTAAGGACTTGTCTGTCGTAACAATGCAATATTCATGGGAAGTTTGAATTTCATTTTCTATTAGTAACCCTCCATATTTACATTTTCAGATCTACTTACAGGTATATTTTAGGGACATAAACATACACAGACTTTGGGAGATGTCCAGTGTTTTTATACATTTGTTTGTACATGTCAAATGTTGCATAAGTTAAAATGTGCATCTCATTCAAGTCAGGAAACCATATACTGTATATGTAAACTATGTTTATAATAAGCAAACAAGTAGGCATCTATACCCAAAGCTGAAATGGCAAAGGTTTTTCTGTATCCAAGTATGGTTACGGACTCTCACACAGTTCCTGCTATTTATGCTCATCTAAGTTGCAGTCTTGAAAAACTAGATTTTACTCTTATCTCATATATAAGGGGGTTTTCCATGTACATGAATCAGTAACTGCACAACTCCAATTTGAGTGTTTGTGTATAAATTAATAGAATTAATGGAAATTGAGTAATATTAAAATATCCAGACCCTAATGAGATAGATCACTAGCCAACACCACAACTCTAACAATATAAAAAAATAAAATAATAACAAGCAGACGGTTCACTTTCAATATTATTTGTGGAAATTTCTTTACATTTAAAAAAATCCATGCACAGAGTTACCCGAGAGAATTTATTTGCATTTCAAACAAAATGCCACATTCTTGTAGAAATATGCGATACTTCAAAGTAACTGGGGAGGAAAAACAATTTTTCCATCTAAAATTCAGCAAGGTGATATTTGGGATACTTTCCAGACCATATCCTCTTCACTGCTTTCTACGTATACTTCAAATTCGAATTTCTTTTCCCCTCAACATGATGCTCTATCCCTCTGAATCCAGTAGGGTGGCCAGAGAGAACAAACTGGGGAAAAGCACACAAAGCCAATTTTCACCCTTTCCAGAATGATTCAGGAAGGATAAGATAGATGGCCTTACCTCCCCTGCCCCTTTTAAAGGCCTTTTTTTGACAGAGGAAAAATTAGGCAAGAAGTATTTTTACCTCATAGCAAGGGAATAATTAAGATCGACTTCATAAAAATATGATGTAAGAAATGTCAATTTAACTTGGAAGCACTTTCTTGCTTATATTCTCCAACAAAATTTTGGGGATACTCAATATTTAAACAAAATATTCTGGGTCCTTAAATCCCTTGTGGTCAAAGTATTGGTTTAATATTAGATCAAATAATTTCATTCATCAATTGCCATAATATATATATATATATATATATATATATATATATATATATATATATATATATATATATATATATATATATATATATATATATATATATATATATATATATATATATATATATATATATATATATATATGACAATCATATCATCATCATCATATATATATATATATATATATAAATATATATATATATATATATATATATATATATATATATATATAATATATATATATATAATATATATATATATATATATACAAAGCTTATTATATTGCTGTGACATTTTAAGTCTCATATAGGGGGATAAGTGAAATATAGAAAGAATAAAAATACATAACTAAATCTGAATAATGATGAAATATTCATCAGGCCTACTTATCTAAATCTGACTTTGTAATTTATGAGACTGTAAACTAAAATAAGTGTTAATATATGTGCATCTATCACATCTGTTTAGTCAACTCCAAGCTGTACTAAGAATGGGATGGTATGCATTCAATCCATACACTCACCTTAAAGCAAGTTAATATTTGTGAGGAGGAATTCCAAAAAGCAGCTCGAAAACTCTTAATGTTACATGGAGATATATTTTTTGTTGATATATCTTATTATTTACACTTTGTTAATAAGAAAATGATACCAAGAAGTTCCTTCTTGAAATGTCCATGCCAAAAAACTCTGCTTATAAATCGACTGTGGCAAGTGTCACATTAATGGTACAGCACAAAGGCTGTCTATTTAAAGGTCACATAATGCATGGGTTCAGCAAAGTCTAAGTATCCATAAAAAGCACTAACAACACATTGAAACATCCAGGGAGTCACAGCTTGAAAAGAAACGTAAGATGCCACATCACAAAGATTTGAAACACTAAGTTCCATCTCCATCATAGATAACTGAGGAGAAAAGAGAGCAGCTTAGTCTCATAATGTTCATTGGAATCCAACTGACGCAGACAATGGCGCTCATGGGGGTAGATCTGAAAAACAAAATGTATTTTAACAAATATTGGAATATGTGGGAAGGAGGTGTAAAGAGTGAGAGTTTTAGGAGAGGGACAAAGAGGGAATGCAGGAAGTGCAGTGATGAAACAGCAGATTGATTGTGGAAGAGGTTATATTATACCAAATATATAATATAAGAACAAAATCCGAGTTCAAAGAATAGTACACATAATGCTGAGAAATGAAGAGCTAAAAAAACAAGAACATGTAAATAGAGGGACGCACAGAATTCTTATGACAAAATTATAATGTGCAAAGAAATACAAAGGATAAAAAAAACCTGCATCATATCATAAACACAAGGTGACAAAAGACTAATAGTCCACGACCAAGCTGGGTTACTTAGTTCTTTCATGTCATTACCCCCAATGCATGTGTAAACTCACACAGCACATGTACAACATTGCAAATAACCCGTATCGAGGCTTCGAAAACCTCATCCATGGTTTTACATACCAGTTTCAACTGCTTTACCCTTTGAGATAGTCATGATGTATTGTGCATATCATAAAATCTTTAAAATAATTCATTCCTGTTATGACTTTTGTATTTGTTATAAATGAAAAATTCTATATCCTTTAGCTTGGAAAAAAAGATTAAATCTGACAAACTAGGTCTCATTTGATATAGAGCAATTATGGTATTAACCTATATAACTATCTGTACCGTCTTTAATTACCATTATATCAGGTTAAGGAAGATGGTGGCATGAGATTTATATACAAAAGGTGGAGAATGCATCAAGAAAGAAGAACTCTGCTATCAGGGTAAAGATGGGGAAAAATTATAATGAAATGGTTTCAAAGGCTGTGCAGTGTAGATTTTTAATAGAAAATCACCACTCGACTGACTTATATATTATAACTTTTTACATAGAAAATCCAAAGTAAGGGGAATAAGTCATCCAAGCATACCAGGAAGGGGTATCATTTAGTCCTAGTGGAGAGGGTAATTACCAGTACTCAATTGATTTGGAGAGAAGAGAGTGGGTTCAGGTGAATTGGAAGATGCTAAGACGAGGTGGTTATTCTGAAGGATGTGTGTTAGAAATGTAACCTTGAAAGGCATGCCTTTCAAGGTTACATTTCAGGCAATACAATAGGTATGTGATAGGGTAGATAGTAAGCATTATGCCACTTCCTTCCAAAGTATAGGATTGGAATAGATCAGGAAAACACTGAATAATCTAAGGTAAAAGGCAATCATCTGGTAGGCTCTCTGGGCTGTTAAGTTATACAAGAAAGGGATAATGACAGACATAAAGACAACGTAAACTTTTTTCTTTTACATATGACTCCATATCCATCATATCTTGCCCATCCTGACTTGACTTCTCTATTAGTTTATTTGTAGTAAGCAAAGAAATTTATAAAGGGACTGACTACCAGTCCCCTGTTCCCCTATCCTTAAGTTTACTCTAAAGCCATGAAGGGAATATGACAGAGGTATTCTTAATACCTAACCAACAAGATTTATTCATTTAAGTCACTTCCTCCATTACACAGGGAACAAGAGGGAGAATATTATCTCATAACCAGGGATGGCCTTTTTAAATCGAATTCTACAACAGGGAAAATAATAACTCTTATAAC
>JAXCGZ010019173.1:47500-60000 GCA_037179515.1 Halocaridina rubra
CTTTCAATGCACCCAACACTTTACATCCTTCATTCACTCTGTGACACACATCTGCTTCCACTCCACCATTTGCAGCTATAACCGAGCCTAAATACTTAAACTGATTAACCTCCTCAAGTGTCTCTCCATTCAACATAACATTCAATCCAGCGCCATCCTCATTTCTTGTACACCTCATAACCTTACTCTTTCCCACATTCACTCGCAGCTTCCTTCTCTCACACACCATTCCAAATTCTGACACTAACTGACACAGCTTTTCCTCTGAATCTGCCACCACCACAGTATCATCTGCAAACAGCAACTGATTCAGCTCCCACTCGTTATCATCCCCATCTACCATTCTCAAACCTCAACCACGCACTCGCTCATTCACCTCTCTTACAACTCCATCAATATACAAATTGAACAGCCATGGTGACATCACACATCCCTGTCTCAGTCCCACACTCACTGGAAACCACTCACTCACTTCATTCCCTACCCTAACACAAGCTCTACTACCCTCATACAAACTCTTCACTGCATGCAACAATTTACCGTTGATTCCATATAATCTCAAAACATTCCACATAGCCTCTCTATCAACTCTATCATATGCTTTCTCCAGATCCAAAAATGCAAAATACACATCCTTACCCTTTGCTAAATATGTCTCACATAACTGTCTAACTATAAAAATCTGATCTATACAACCTCTACCTCTCCTAAAACCACTCTGCACTTCCGCGATCACATATTCTGTCTTATCCCTAATCCTATTAACCAGTATCCTACCATACACTTTTCCTACCACACTTAACAAACTTATACCCCTAAAATTACTGCATTCATACATATCTCCCTTACCTTGCATAGGGGCACTATACAGGCAATCACCCAATCCACTAGCACCAATGACAACATAAAGCATATATTAAACACTCTCACTAACCATTCCAATGCAGTCACACCCCCTTCTTTCAACATCTCCGCTCTCACACCATCCATTCCAGATGCTTTACCTGCTTTCGCTTCATACAATGCCCTTTTCACCTCCTCTCTTGTAATTTCTCTCTCATTTTCATCTCCCATTACCGGCCCTTGAACCCCTCCCACTGCCACTAATATATAATATATATATATATATATATATATATATAATATATATATATATATATATATATATATATATATATATAATATATATATATATATATATATATATATATATACAGTGTTCCTTCCATTGTCGCGAGGGTTCCGTTCCGGGACCCGGCGAAAGGCAGGAAAATCGCGGAGTAGGATCAGCCTATATGTACATAGATATTTTAATTTATTTTTACGTTTACACCGTATAAACTGTATAAGCCCTCCCTGTACTGTTAACAAACCACCCTTTACTTCATAAATAACAGCATGCAAGCGTAAATTTATATGACATACTCGTACATAGGTATTTTACAATTATTTTTACATTTACTGTAGAAATCCTCCCTGCACTGTTAAAAAACCACCCTTTACTTTATAAATAACAGCATGCAACGTAAATTTATATGTACGTGATAGGTAAACTTACCTTATCTGTTATGGTTAACATTTTCCTTTGCCGCTTAGGCTCACTACAAGAAGCCTTAAAAGATGAAGGATGCTTGGGAGGCATTGCAAAGGTTAATATATGCGAGTAAAAAAATCACGAGCAAAACGTATTAATAAGCACAACGTGAACGGCGCACACGTGAGTTAGACTGAGCGAGCCTTTGTCCGAAACGCTGATAGCGGTATCGTATTTTACATGTTGCAATACTGTTAGTATTTATGTTTTTTACTATTTTTAACTGTTTTATTATTCTTAGGCTAAGAAATACGTTTTTTTATCAATAAATCATGAAACTACTGGAAATATAAATATATATGCTAGCTCACATAGCTGGGACCCCAATACATTGTACGCAATCGGACACAAGCAAAACGTTTAATAAGCACAACGTGAACGGTGCACACGTGAGTTAGACTGAATGAGCCTTTGTCCGAAACGCTGATAGCGGTATCGTATTTTACATGTTGCAATACTGTTAGTATTTATGTTTTTTACTATTTTTTACTGTTTTATTATTCTTAGGCTAAGAAATATGTTTTTTTATCAATAAAATTATGAAACTACTAGAAATATAAATATATACTCTAGCTCACGTAGCTGTGACCCCAACTTACCTTATCTGTTATGGTTAACTTTTCCTTTGCCACTTAGGCTCACTACAAGCAGCCTTAAAAGATGAAGGTTGCTTGGGAGGCATTGCAAAGGTTAAAATATGCGAGTAAAAAAATCACAAGCAAAACGTATTAATAAGCACAACGTGAACGGCGCACACGTGAGTTAGACTGAACGAGCCTTTGTTCGAAACACTGATAGCGGTATCGTATTTTACATGTTGCAATATTGTTAGTATTTATGTTTTTTTACTATTTTTTACTGTTTTATTATTCTTAGGCTAAGAAATACATTTTTTTTTATCAATAAAACCATGAAACTACTGGAAATATAAATGTATATGCTAGCTCATGTAGCTGCGACCCCAATACATAGTACGCAATCGGACACAAGCAAAACGTTTAATAAGCACAACGTGAATGGCGCACACGTGAGTTAGACTGAATGAGCCTTTGTCCGAAACGCTGATAGCGGTATCGTATTTTACATGTTGCAATACTGTTAGTATTTAAGTTTTTTACTATTTTTTACTGTTTTATTATTCTTAGGCTAAGAAATACGTTTTTTTATCAATAAAATCATGAAACTACTGGAAATATAAATATATATGCTAGCTCAAGTAGCTGCGCCCCCAATACATTGTACGCTATCGGACACTATTTCGCATGATGCAATACTGTGAGTTATACTGTACGTACGTACAGTGTTACCTCGGTTATTCGCGCTTCTTGGTTCGCGTTCTCACTCTATCACGGTTTTTTTTTTGGATAAATTATTATTTTATTTTATGGGCATACGCAAAAATATTAAAATATTGAAAAAAAAAATTCAGTATTTTCATTTTTTTATTGAAAATTACGTTGCGTGCTGTTATTTATATTGTAAAGGGTGTTTTTTAACAGTGCAGGGAGGGTTTATATAGTTCGTAAACGAAAAAATAATTGTAAATGAGTATGTGTGTTACGTCATCATCACCTCATTCATCGTAATTTTATCTATCACTTTCATAAAAATTTACGATGCTTGCTGTTATTTATAATGTAAAGGGTGTTTTTTTTAACAGTGCAGGAAGGGTTTATACAGTACGTAAACGAAAAAATAATTGTAAATGAGTATGTATGTCACTTCATTATCACCTCATTCACCGTAATTTTACCTATCACTTTCATAAAAATTTACGTTGCTTGCTGTTATTTATAATGTAAAGGGTGTTTTTTAACAGTGCAGGGAGGGTTTATACAGTACGTAAACGAAAAAATAATTGTAAATGAGTATGTATGTCACGTCATTATCACCTCATTCACCGTAATTTTATCTATCACTTTCATAAAAATTTACGTTGCTTGCTGTTTTTTATAATGTAAAGGGTGTTTTTTTTAACAGTGCAGGGAGTGTTTATACAGTACGTAAACGAAAAAATAATTGTAAATGAGTATGTATGTCACGTCATTATCACCTCATTCACCGTAATTTTATCTATCACTTTCATAAAAATTTACGTTGCTTGCTGTTATTTATAATGAAAAGGGTCTTTTTTTAACAGTGCAGGGAGGGTTTATACAGTACGTAAACGAAAAAATCATTGTAAATGAGTATGTATGTCACGTCATTATCACCTCATTCACCGTAATTTTATCTATCACTTTCATAAAAATTTACGTTGCTTGCTGTTATTTATAATATAAAGGGTGTTTTTTTAACAGTGCAGGGAGGGTTTATACAGTACGTAACCGAAAAAATAATTGTAAATGAGTATGTATGTCACGTCATTATCACCTCATTCACCGTAATTTTATCTATCACTTTCATAAAAATTTACGTTACTTGCTGTTATTTATAATGTAAAGGGTGTTTTTTTAACAGTGCAGGGAGGGTTTATACAGTACGTAAATGAAAATATAATTGTAAATGAGTATGTATGTCACGTCATTATCACCTCATTCACCGTAAATTTATCTATCACTTTCATAAAAATTTACGTTGCTTGCTGTTATTTGTAATGTAAAGGGTGTTTTTTTAACAGTGCAGGGAGGGTTTATACAGTACGTAAACGAAAAAATAATTGTAAATGAGTATGTATGTCACGTCATTATCACTTCATTCACCGTAATTTTATCTATCACTTTCATAAAAATTTACGTTGCTTGCTGTTATTTATAATGTAAAGGGTGTGTTTTAACAGTGCAGGGAGGGTTTATACAGTGTAAACGTAAAAATATATTAAAATCTCTATGTACATATAGGTGGATCCTACTTCGCGGATTTCCTGGTTCGCGCCGGGTCCCGGAACCAAACTACCGCGATAAGTGAGGCAACACTGTATATCTAAATTTATGTTTTTTACTATTTATTATTATTTTAATATTCGTAGGCTGGGAAATAATTTTTTTTATCAATTAGATAATGAAATATGTTTTTTCAATAAAAAAAAATTAAAATACTGAGAATTTTTATTTTTGTAATATTTTAATATTTTTGCATATACCCAAAAAATAAAATAATAATTTGCCAAAACAAAAAACGTGGTACAGTGAAAACGCGAACCAAGAAATGCGATCCAGCGGGGGATCACTGTATATACACAGTAATCCCTCGCTATATCGCGATTCACCTATCACGAATTCAGTGCAAAGCTAATTTTTTTTGGCAAGCAAAAAAAACATTTTTTTTTTTTTTTTAAATGATTGTGACATAAGGACGGGCCAAAAAATAATAAAATAAAACAGCCTTTATCGAGCCTGGGCACGAAGAATACATAAAGTAAAGAGAAACTGAGATGGAGAGTGTAATGACCTGTCAGATGTGAAGGGATTATAAAAGATGTGTAATGAATATCCAATTCTCTGCTGGGTCTTAATATACCTCGGCATTACTTTCATGATGTCTATTCCAAAAATTCTCCTTAGATCTTATTATTATTATTATTATTAATATTTATTTATTTATTTATTTATTTTTATTATTATTATTGTTATTATTGGCGACAATAATTTTCCTTTGATGACGATTGTGGAGATTATTATTATTATTATTATTATTACGAGTTTGTCATTAAACCATTATTTTTACAATAAATAATGTAGTTTTGGTTGAATGAATAAGAGTTTATTAAAGATGTCTCTCTCTCTCTCTCTCTCTCTCTCTCTTTCCCCATTTATTGTCGTCATCTTTCATTTCCTCTTTCTCATTTGATTTTTTTTCTTCCCGTTTCTTTCTTCTCTATCGATGTTAAGTCTTCCTTCAGTTACGGTTCTCTTTCTATGCCTACATCAACACCGAATATTCTCGGATATTCGTTACATATGTCTTATTATCCCTTCACATTTGACAAGTCACAATACTCCCCATCTCTGTTTCTCTTTATGTTTTCTTCGTGCCCAGGCTTGATGTGGGTAGATTATATTTATTTTTTTTTTTTTGCCTGTCCTGGTATCACACTCATAAAAAAAAAAAACCTTTTATGGCAAATGGATGCATCCTTTTAAAGTTCCATCAGGAAATAAAGAGAGAGGGTGAATTTAAAATGGAGGAAAGTTTATTATTCTCTCTCTCTCTCTCTCTTTCTGTTGACTCCTCGTTTCCAATCTCAGTTATGTAGCTTCCTTTATACATTAACTTGCTTCTCTTATTTTTTTACATCTTCCTTTATTCATCTCTGAATATTTGTCTTTCTATCTATCTAGCTGTCTTACTTTATTATATAGTATCCTTTGCTTACTTAGTACTCTATTATCTCTTTATACAAAAATGAAACTAACTTTTTTTTAGTTTACTTCTTTAATTTTCTATATAATAATAATAATAATAATAATAATAATAATAATAATAATAATAATAATAATAATAATAATATCTACTTATAAGTCACTTTTAATCTTAGAAGAATAACCATTGTACAAAAATGGAAATAAATGTTTGTTTGTTTGTTTGTCTCCATATCAGCTGATGCTTATTCAGGCACAAAATCTTACTCATAAAATATTTATTTACTCACCCTATTTGGGGTTTATCTAATTCTCAAGATTATAGTATTATTAATATTCCTTGATTCTAAACATTATTCTATCTATCGACCACACTGCATGTAATCTTAACATAAATAGTGTCAGCTGAGAAAAAATGAAAACGTACATCGTACTGTACATGGGGAATTAAATGAAATATATATATTCTCTACACGCTATTTCCCTGACGATATTATATCAAAAGTTTGTTTGCTGTTTGTTCTTGATGCTTTTTTTCAATCTTCACTGTCACGATCATATAAATTTACGCTTGCGCTGTTATTAAAAAAGTAAAGGGTGGTTTGTTAACAGTGCAGGGAGGGTTTATACAATAAAGGCAAAAATAAATGTAAAATACCTATAATAAATATGGTGCTCCTACTTAGCGGTTTTTCACCTGTCGCGGAGGGTCCTGGAACTGAATCCCCGCAATAAACGAGGGATAACTGTGTATATATATATATATATATATATATATATATATATATATATATATATATATATATATATATATATATATATATATATATATATATATATATATATATATATATATATATATATATATATATATATATATACAGTGATCCTTCGCTGAATCGCGTTTCTTGGCTTGCGTTTTCACTGTACCGCGATTTTTTTTGGCAAATTTTTTTTTTTTGGGGGGGTTATATGCAAAAATATTAAAATAGCAATCACGGGACTCCGAATCTTCTTCTGATCCACGTATCTCTATTACAATTTCTACTTGAGTGTCTCGTAACGTCTCACGAGAGCAACTAATTATAAACTTTTAAGTACTGTCAATAAACACAGTAAAAATGAGTGCCTCGTAGCATCTCACAACAGCAACTAACTACTCCTTAACAAACTTATAAGTACTGTCAATAAACACAGTAAAAATGAGTGCCTCGTAGCATCTCACGACAGCAACTAACTTTTTGTAAGAAAGTCTTACAAAACTCCCTTCGTTTGTAAGGGTCCTTGATACTAGGACTAAGCTGAGTAATGACTTGTTTACAACGGTTCTTTGTTCAAGGAGGCAGGCGATGCAATAAGCGTTATCTAGGAGGTGAAGGGTTAATGGCTAAAATCCATTAGTGACCTACATTCCTTTCTCCAAGTCTGCTACAGCCAGCCTTCATAATAAACTACACATTATACATACGACCATACGTGTATACATGACAGAAATTAATAAGTACACATACTAAGTCTAAAAGTATACATTCAGGCACTTACATTACAATAAACGAAACTATATGCAAAACAACACTAACATAATGTACGTAGAAATAAACTGTCTTGAAATATATTCAAGACATCCTGGGCCCCTCCAAAAAAGAAAAAATGGGGGGTCTCCTCATCAGTACTACAATTTATCATCTATGATTAAGCTTGCCCTCAATTCTTCAACCCTTTGGGCAGCTTGACGTTCAGATCTTTCATAATTTGATGATTCCTCTTTGTATACTTCTGACAACAGATATTCCTATGAGAGCTTTTCAGACCAAGCTCACTGAGTAAGAATTTTTCCTCTTCTTAGTAAGGGTGATATTAGACCTAAGGGGTCCAAAAATATACCCACCAGTGACAGAAGTTTATGTTTGGTCAACACATCTTCTCTAGCCTTCAGACCTTTCAAAGACAACTTGTCTGTATTAACATTCCATATTAAACTAATGATTGTCTCTTTAGGAGATCTAGATTTTTCAGAAAGGCACTGATCCAGTACCCTTTGAAGTCTTGCATTGTTGGAATTCAATGCTTGCAGTGATATTTTGGCCTTTCCCCACTCTACATCTGCAGTATTGCATATTTCAAACTGTTTCTCTTCACTGGTACAAGCATCCAAAAAATTTCCCACATGAACATTCTCCAATATTTCCTCCAACTGATCTATTAGAGACTTCATTTGTCCAAAGGCACTCTGAAAATTGTGTAGGAGAGGAGTGTGGATAGGCTTCAAGGAAACAGAATCTGTAAAACTTCTAAGTGTAGTTTTATCTTCGTAATGCACTTCTTGCTTTACTCCAATACTCTCTGGCTCCCACAACTTATTAACAGGCTCTATGCCCTCTTCAATCAACAACTTATTAACAGGCTCTATGGCCTCATCAATCAACTCTTGTGTTGTAGTAGGCAATAACTGTGTTCCTACTCGCATAACAAGTTGGTTTTGTACACTACTGGATCCATGTTGAGTATCACAAGGAATATGGCCATACAACATGACACCACCTGGTGTTTCCATCAAAGTATAGCCATCCCACTTGTTAATACCACTAACAAACTGACTAAAATGTAAGGCACCAATAACAATGCCAATGTTCTCCAGTACATCACTATAAACATCTTCATCAGCCAACTTGTGACCATTAGACTTTAACACATTTGCAGCCTTTGCTAGTCCTGGAGTGTGGATGCTAATTACCATGTCATCAACTACGAGTAATTTAACTCTGGCTCTTCTTTTCCCCAATTTGATAATTACATTTACGACAGGAAAACTTCCTTTCTTCGTCTCAGAAAGAAATGCATCAATAACAAGACACATTTCATCTACTGGGCTTAATATAAGCCTTTCAGCTAATTCCCTAGTTATAAAGAAGCACTGGGAACCTGTATCAAAAATTAACTGAGTATTTACCCAAAAATTTCCCTTTGAGCTGCTTATTTTTCCACTTGCAGTAGGCAGAGCACATGAAGGTAAACTCGGCTTCACCATTTGCCTTTGTACTGCCTTCATAGTCATCACACCAACATGTTTCTTGTCCTTTTCTGAGTCAGAATGTTCTTGCTCATTGCTTGACTCATCTAAATTTGAACCAATTCCTGACTGTTCATTCAGAAATGTAGCTTCTTCAAACCTTCTACAAAATTTTGACTCTTGTTCATAACACAAGGCTGCATGATGACCATTTTTCTTACACTTCTTACAGTTTAACTGAGTGTAACATTCATTTGCATAATGCCCTGACTGAGTACATCTCAGACATTTGTTATTGTTTCTCAATTTGTCTCTGCATTCGTTTATACTAACTACTTTATTACACTGTTCATACTTATGACCTTGCCAACCACAGAATACACATTCAGTTTTACTATTTACTACCATTGCAGTAGCACCATAACTACCCACATTCTTTTTATAGGACTGGGTCTCATCTCTCTGGGAGGTTTGGGTCTCTCCCTTTGTGTTATCTTTAGTGAAGTTGCCTTCTATATAATATACATATTTTCCCAGTTCCTTCAAGAGGGTTTCATATGTAGGATATTTTGTGTCTATTTTCATGCTAATCCAGTTCTCAACATCTTCTGGCAATGTCATCATCACGAGTTCTGAAAACACCCAATTAGTGTTCTCCATGTCTTTATAATTTTTCAGACTTCGAGTAATGGCTTCTACTTCCTGCTTGAACTTAAAAAGTGATGAATAATTAGAAGAGGGAGTTGGTATTTTTACCAATTTCCTCATTAAATTTCGTACAATCCTGTCCTTGCTGGCATAAACAGCTTGTAGCTGTTGAATGCTCTCATCATAACTCTCACTAGCAACAGGATATCCCTTTATGGTGTCTTTTGCAACTCCTTTAAGGGCATTTCTCAAGATGGTAAACTTTGTCCTAGTTGCCACAGAAGTACTATGTACTAAACTATCAAACGTATCCCAAAACTCGTTCCATTCATCATAGTTTCCAGAGAACTGTGGTAATTTTACTTCAGGAAATTTAGGTGTGGGTTGCCCACTGGGGAGGCTTGAACTCTCGGAACTAAGAGCTCGAGTACTCTTCATAGTTGCTAACTTACGAATCCGTTCTAGGACGGCTAAGCTAATATCATTTACTGTTTCAGCTAGATTGTCATGTTTTGTATCCTCCTCTTCAGAATCCCTTTTAAGGGGCTTATTCTCGACATATTCTTCATATTTCCTATCATATCTTCCGAATCTTTCTGTTAGCGTATGATGACATCTTTCTAAATAATTAACAACAAGTGTCTCATCATCTTTGGCAAGTTCTGCTTGACACTGAACACAATAACGTTGAACCAATTCCCGAAGGCGTTGTAATGCCTCAGGTTTAACCGACATAATGAGAAAGCAAATAGAACATAAAACAACAAACAAATAGTTGATGCAATTTTATCATCAAAGAATCCACGATCTTCTTTACGCATCCACAATACAACAAACAATCACTCTGTAAAGAGTATCAAAGGACAATCTTCCAAAATTTCAAGATAATAACATACAGTTTTTTAATTCCGTCAATTATGACGTCAATCCATAAAGTGTAAAACACACTATTCATCAATTAAACGACACTGTTAAGTCAGCAACAGTAAATGGAAAATGTAATGCAAACCACACTGTTCCTCAAATAAACGACACTGTGCACCTAGCAGTAGGTGGGTCACTACCTTCTGTTTATTTACATAAACAAAGGAATCAATACGACATTCTAGACATCGTAAAATGGGAAATATGTAAACACACAAATTCCTAAAAACCACTGTTCACCCAGCCGAAATTGGGTACTAATATCCAAATTACTTAATGGACGCTCAATTACGAAAGTATATTTCGTTTCCACAGGTCGAGAAACGCTTTATCCACGCGGGAAAAAGATTCTCTTACTTATTTCAACAACCACTTAAATTTCAAAGTTATATTCGCAATATTCATGCAAATACATGCAATGCTCCTCCCTTTTTTCGTTGAAATGTGGACAATTTTAACCGTACAGTTTAACACTAACTTCTTACAAGGCGGGAGTTTATCTAGAATGTACACTACTTTCACCATTACCACAAAACTTTTCATCCGGTTCGAAGGACCAAAAGCTGTGGAGGATTTCCTGTGTTATTACCCTTCGATCTTATAACCCCCTAAATTCGGAAATCCTGACACGGCTTCAGTAGAGGCCTACCACGATCTCAAAATTAAATCCTCTACCAATAAATATAATTAATATTACATGCATAGACATACATGCAAATATTTTATAAGGAGTTTATGAACTGTTGATATGTGAATATTTAAATAAACTCTCCTCACCTTAAATTAAAATTTCCTCATACAGAATAATAAATTTTCTAACATACATTCTACCTACGAGTGTTCAATTAAATGAGCTCATTCTGTCCCTCACACGTAGTTATAAATATTGTTAGAAATACAATACATCTGTACTCATCTATCCGGATAACCCTGATGTCGTCAGCAATCACGGGACTCCGAATCTTCTTCTTATCCACGTATCTCTATTATCTTTTCTACTTGAGCGTCTCGTAACGTCTCACGAGAGCAACTAATTATAAACTTATAAGTACTGTCAATAAACACAGTAAAAATGAGTGCCTCGTAGCATCTCACGACAGCAACTAAATACTCTTTAACAAACTTATAAGTACTGTCAATAAACACAGTAAAAATGAGTGCCTCGTAGCATCTCACGACAGCAACTATCTTTTTGTAAGAAAGTCTTACAAAACTCCCTTCGTTTGTAAGGGTCCTTGATACTAGGACTAACCTGAGTTATGACTTGTTTACAACGGTTCTTTGTTCAACGAGGCAGGCGATACAATAAGCGTTATCTAGGAGGTGAAGGGTTAATGGCTAAAATCCATTAGTGACCTACATTCCTTTCTCCAAGTCTGCTACAGCCAGCTTTCATAATAAACTACACATTATACATACGACTATACGTGTATACATGATAGAAATTAATAAGTACACATACTAAGTCTAAAAGTATACATTCAGGCACTTACATTACAATAAACGAAACTATATGCAAAACAACACTTACATAATGTACGTAGAAATAAACTGTCTTGAAATATATTCAAGACAAACAGTATTGCATCATGTTAAATAGTGTCCGATAGCGTACAATGTATTGGGGTCGCACCTACGTGAGCTAGCATATATATTTATATTTCTAGTAGTTTCATGATTTTATTGATAAAAAAACGTATTTCTTAGCCTAAGAATAATAAAACAGTAAAATATAGTAAAAAAACATAAGTACTAACAGTATTGCAACATGTTAAATACGATACCGCTATCAGCATTTCGGACAAAGGCTTCCACCATCTTCCATTGTCTCGCCTCACTCATTCAGTCTAACTAACGTGTGCGCCGTTCACGTTGTGCTTAATAATACGTTTTGCTTGTGATATATTTACTTGCATATTTTAACCTTTGCAATGCCTCCCAAGCATCCTTCATCTTCTAAGGCTTTTTGTAGTAAGCCTAAGTGGCAAAGGAAAATGTTAACCATAACAGATAAGGTAAGTTT
>JAXCGZ010019173.1:70000-85000 GCA_037179515.1 Halocaridina rubra
GCTTAAATCCATTATTACGAGTTCTGGTTTGATCATGAATTTTTAAAACTTTATTAATATCTCCCTTGTTAATCCCTTTAAACCATTTATACACTTCAATCATATCCCCCCTAACTCTTCGCCTCTCTAGAGAATGTAGATTAAGTTTTTTTAATCTGTCCTCATATGGTAGATTTCTGGTATTGTGTATCATCTTGGTCATTCTTCGCTGCACCCTCTCCAAGGATACAATTTCCATTCTATAATAGGGTGACCAGAATTGCACAGCATAATCTAAATGGGGCCTAACTAATGCAAGATAGAGCTGCAAAAAAACTTTTTCCGTCCTAGGCTAACGCTTCTTGAGATAAATCCTAAAATTCTGTTTGCTTTATTTCTGACTGCTGTGCATTGCTCTCTTGGCTTAAGACTACTACTCACAAGAACTCCCAAATCCCTTTCACACTGAGAACTCATGATTTCATGGTTATTTAGCTTACAACTAGTATTGTCTTTTATAGTACCCATTTTAACTACTTTACATGTTTCAACATTAAATTCCATTTGCCATTTGTCCGACCATTCAGATAATCTATTTTGATCTTCCTGTAAAGCATGAATGTCTTCTTTTCCATTTATAGTTCTACCTATTTTAGTGTCGTCTGCGAATTTACTTAGGTTACTACTGATATCCGAATCCAGATCATTTAGATACACGATGAATAATAGGGGACCCAGTACCGAGCCTTGTGGTACCCCGCTAGTAACCGAGCCCCACTCTGATTTCTCTCCATTTATGCAAACCCTCTGTTTTCTGTCTTTTAACCATTGTTTGATCCATTTGAGAACAGCTCCTCCTATACCATGAGCTTCCAGCTTTTTAACTAATCTTTTGTGAGGAACTCTATCAAAAGCTTTGCTAAAATCTAGATATATTGTATCATATTCTTTGCCACAATCTACTGCCTCGTAAACTTCTGAATAAAAAGACAGTAAGTTTGTAAGGCACGAAAAACCCTTAAGAAACCCATGTTGTGAAAGTTTTATCAGTCTGTGTAATTCTAGATATGTCATTATTTTATTTGCAATTATGGATTCTAGAATCTTACCCACTGTTGACGTTAAACTTACCGGCCTATAATTATTCTTTTTAACTCGTTCTCCTTTTTTAAATATTGGTACCACATCTGCCAATTTCCACTCCATGGGTACCGATCCTAATTTTACTGAATTATTAAATAATGCAGTTAGTGGACAACTAAGCTCTTCCTTGCATATATTCCATCAGGTCCCGGAGATTTATGAGCCTTTAATTTATCTATTTCTTTTATTACCTCCTCTCTCGTAATATTTATTGAACTAAGTATTTTATCGGGACTGTCTCTGTAAATGGATTCTACTTCCGGAATATTTTCCAAGTTTTCATTGGTAAATACAGATAAGAAATAATCATTTATACATGTACACATCACTTTATCGTCATCTGTGATATGGCCATTGGCTACTTCAATTGGTCCGACTTTTTCCTTAAATTTTGTTTGATAATGTTGATAAAACCCTTTAGGATTTTCTTTAGCTTCTCCTGCTATTCTAACTTCGTATTTTCTTTTCGACTCTCTAACTATCTTTTTAACTTCCCTGTTTAACTGTATATATTGCTGCCTCACATGCTCTTCACCTCTTTTTAGTTTCCTGTATATTCCTCTTTTAATACCTATAAGATTCTTTATTCTACTGTTCATCCATATAGGGTCATTTTTTCTTGATCTGCAATGTTTCATGGGAATATAGTCTCTCTGACTATTCTTAAGAGTCATGACAAAATTGTTATATTCCTCATCCAAATTTATATTAACTGACGGACTGCTGTTCTTTCTTGTGAGAGAATTTAATGTATTGATCTTATCTTGTGATAATCCTTGGCATGTGGTACTCAAATTTCGGGGTAATCCGCTACCTGCGACCTGACCTGCTGGATTAACTACCCACATCTGTACCCCAGAAATCCCTTCCCATACCTCATTAGATAATTTAGTTTTTAAGCCCTCAAAATCTCCTGCTCTAAAGTTTGGAACAATATTCTTATTTTCCTTTATAGTTTCCTTGAAAATTATGTTAAATCTAATGGAATCATGGTCACTGTTGCCCAATTTTTCACCAACTTCTAAATTTGTAACCATATGCTCTCTATTACTAAGAATTAAATCTAGTGTATTCACCCCCGTGTTGCTTCATGTACATGCTGAGAAAGGAAATTGTCTTCTACTACTTCCAAAAACTCCTTAGAGCTACTATCACCTGTTATGGTTTCCCAGTTAATATGTCTAAAATTAAAATCGCCTACAATGCAAACTCTATTTGACCTGGTCACTTTAGAAATTTCATCGTATATAACTTGCGACTCTATATTATCTAGATCAGGTGGTCTGTAGACTACTCCTACAACTAGACTTTCTATATTATTTTTAATTTCAACCCATAAGGTTTCTGAATTTAGATTTGTCTTAATTCCAGACTTAATGCAGCTTCTGAGGCTATCTTTAATATACATAATTACCCCTCCCCCTCTTCTATCTGCACTACGATCAGCATTATAAAGTTTATATCCTGTAATTATGTACTCAGCTTTAAGGTGTTTGCTTTCTAAATTAATCCAACTTTCACTAATGCATATTATATCCGGTCTCTCACTACATACTATGGCTCTCAGTTCTTCTATCTTGTTACCTAAACTACGGCTATTTGTATAATATACTTTTATACTTTCTCTAGCTTTACCCTTCTTGTTAATATTTGTTCTATGTAACAAATGGTTCTTATCCTTAGACTCCCAGTTATTTGACCCACTATTTACTGAACCCTTACTGACTAATTTCTCTGCACAAGTATTATTCATTTCATTATTTGTGTCTAACAAAACCCCCCTACCTCTCTGTCTATCATACCAGCCAATACCGAGACACCTGAATTAGAAAGATGCACTCCATCCCTTGCATACATATGCTTACGACTAGTGAAGTGATCACACCCGTCTATAAAACCTATATCATTCTCCCGACAAAAGACTTTCATCCTAGCATTTACTCCTATAGATCGAGACCACCACTCTGAACTTTGGCTAAGCCTAGGGAGAATACCACACATCACAGGAACTGCACCCCTTTTCCTGATCTTATCCAGGGCTTGTCTATACAACCTAATCAGCTCTTCACTTCTACCATCCTGCACGTCATTTCCCCCAGCTATCAAACAAACAACATCTTTTTTCTCAATCCAGCTATTTATTGATCACCCACCTTCTTCATACCAGCTCCAGGGAAAAAATTTTTTCCTCTAACTCTATGCCTGAGTTTCCTGTCTACATATCTGCATAGTGAATCCCCTACAATTACCAAAGAACGAGACTTATCCGGAGGATGGGTTACTCCGACCTTGGAAGACTTACCTAGGCTCTTGACCTGAGAGCTTTTCCCACTTCCATTTCTACGATCGCTAGTACACCTATCTGACTCTATGGGTTCCTGAAGAATTACTGCCGCCACTGTCACCTTCATCTCTAAGTGAACTAAATGAATTAACAACTTGTAGTCTAAAAGTATCATTTTTCTTAAGAACCATCTTCGTTGAACCCTTATTCACAACTTTCCAGTCGTCTTCTCTATTCAATTGTCCCTTCCTGGTTAACACCTCTACCTTACCTCTCAGATCCCTGTTCTCCTCAGCTAAGGACCTGACCTCCTGCCTGACTGCGGCCAACTCATTTCTTAAATTAAAAATGAGTTTGCTTGCGTCAGACGAGGACAAATCCCCAGCACAGCCACAAACAGCACCAACAACGACACCACCACCAACACCACCACCACCAGCACAAAGAACACCACCACTCTCCATTGTACTAAGTATGGTCAAGACTAGAGCTACTGGAAGCACGTCCTCACTGGAAGAACCCAGGAACTAAACACATCTTTAATAATCCCTTCACATCTGACAGGTCATTGCACTTTCCATCCCTGGTTCTCTTTACAGCCTGATAAAGGCTGTTTTATTTTATAATTCTTTGGCCCTTCCTGGTGTCACAATATTTTTTTTTTCCCCCCCCAAAAAAGAAGAAAAATCCGCGATACAGTGAATCCGCGATGGGTGAACCGGGATAGAGCAAGGGATTGCTGTATTTTGGGTCCTAACTGGACCCCTTCTCAAGCACAAAGAGTAAAAGAACAATGACAGAGGGAGTAAAAACAAAAAGGACTCAGGAGACCTGAGGGAATTAAAAGTTAAAGATAGTAAGACAGGTCTAATCCAAAAGAAATAATACCCTCAATCAAAGAAAACTGACAAAATCATTAATAAGTCATTAACGATAGAATATGTAATCCTCTAATTATGCTTACTGATCGGTAAGTAGATAATCCCTTTAATATAAAAAAATGGCAAAGGACCAATGAGCTCATAATCACACAAACCAAAGAGAAGAAATTACAAAAATAATAATAAAAAAAAAAATAATAATAATAATAATAATAATATAAATATATATATATATGCACATAAATATACATATACACACACATGTACAAACATACCCATATACATGTACATACACAAGCATAATATATATATATATATATATATATATATATATATATATATATATATATATATATATATATATATATATATATATAATATATATATATATATATATATATATATATATATATATATATATATATATATATATATATATATATATATATATATATATGCACTCATATTCACATCCAAGTGCATATAAAGAATAACAAGTGTGTAAGATTATGAACTTAGATGTGAATATGAGTGCATGTATATACATTTATATTCATATGTATATGTTTAGATGTGTGCATGTGTATGCATATATATCTTTAATTATATAAGTATATGTTTGTGTATGTACATGTATATGGGTATGTGTGCACATGTGTTGTATATGTATGTATATTTATATTATTATTTTTTTCCATTATTCTTGTCTTTTCTTCTTTGGTTGGTGTGATTTTGAGCACACTGGTCCTTAACTTTTTATATTAAAGGGATTATCTACTTACTGATCTATAACTGTAATTAGAGTTTAATATATTCTATTGTTAACAACTAATCAAAGATTAAGTCAGTTTTCTTTGATTGAGGGTATTATTTCTTTCAGATTAGACCTGTCTTACTATTTTTAAATTTTAATTCCCTCAGGTATCCTGAGTCCTTTTTGTTTTTACTCCCTCTGTCATTGTTATTTTAAACTCACTTGTGCTTGAGAAGGGGTCAAGCTAGGACCCAAAATATAGAGCTATTTTTTCTGTGTTGTTTCACTGATGGGCTTCCTTACCATATATATAGTGTTCCCCCCCTTATTGCGGTAGTTCGGTTCCAGGACCCGGCGCGAGACAGGAAAACCGTGGAGTAGGATCAGCATATATGTATAGACATTTTAATTTATTTTTACGTTTACACTATAAACCCTCCCTGTACTGTTAACGTACCACCCTTTACTTCATAAATAACAGCATGCAACGCAAATTTACATGAAAGTGATAGATAAAATTACGGTGAATGAAGTGGTAATTACTTGACATACCCATGTACATAGGCATTTTACAATTATTTTTACATTTACGTACTGTATAAACCCTCCCTGCACTGTTAAAAAAAACACCCTTTACATTATATATAACAGCAAGCAACGTAAATTTTTATGAAAGTGATAGATAAAATTACGGTGAATGAGGTGATGATGACGTGACATACATATGTACGTGATAGGTAAACTTACCGTGAATGAGGTGATGATCATCTTTCTTGACCCCGGAGGAAATTATTTCTTTGCCTCATCCTTTTTGATGTAGCGCACAGTAGATTCATTGAGGCCAAAATAGCGGCCGACATCCACAAACCTTTTTCCTTCTTTCAACATATCTAAGAGTTTTACTTTATCTACAATGGTTAACATTTTCCTTTGCCGCTTAGACTGACTACCAGAAGCCTTAGAAGGTGAAGGACGTTTGGGAGGCATTGCAAAGGTTAAATTACGCGTGAAAACACAATCACAAGCAAAACGTATTAATAAGCACAACGAGAACGGCGCACACGTGAGTTAGACTGAGCGAGTGAGGCGGCACATTGGAAATTGGAGGGAAAAGCAAACTGCAAAGAAAAAGCCTATCACCAACCCCATGATACAGAACATATTGAAAAACAATTTTGTGATTCGTTGTCTCCCGACCTTTCAGCCAATAGCATTCCATGAACTATCTCACGTAGGTGAGAGCCTTTTCGTTTTCCGAAATGCTGATAGCGGTATCGTATTTTACATGGTGCAATGCTGTTAGTACTTTATGTTTTTTATTATTTTTTACTGTTTTATTATTCTTAGACTAGGAAATACTTGTTTTATCAATAAAATAATGAAAATTTTAATATTCACTAGGTCACGTAGGTAAGAGCCTTTGCGTTTTCCGAAACGTGATACCGGTATCGTATTTTTCATGGAGCAATACTGTTAGTACTGTATTTATGTTTTTTACTATTTTTTACGGTTTTATTTTTCTTAGGCTAAAAAATACTTGTTTTATCAATAAAATAATGAAAATTTTAATATTCACTAGGTCACGTAGGTGAGAGCCTTTGCGTATTCCGAAACACTGATACCGGTATCGTATTTTACATGGTGCAATACTGTTTACTATTTTTTACTGTTTTATTATTCTTAAGCTAGGAAATACTTGTTTTATCAATAAAATAATGAAAATTTTAATATTCACTAGGTCACGTAGGTAAGAGCCTTTGCGTTTTCCGAAACACTGATACCGGTATCGTATTTTACGTGGTGCAATACTGTTTACTATTTTTTACTGTTTTATTATTCTTAGGCTAGGAAATACTTGTTTTATCAATAAAATAATGAAAATTTTAATATTCACTAGGTCACGTAGGTGAGAGCCTTTGCGTTTTCCAAAACGTGATACCGGTATCGTATTTTTCATGGTGCAATACTGTTAGTACTGTATTTATGTTTTTTACTATTTTTTACCGTTTTACTATTCTTAGGCTAGGAAATACTTGTTTTATCAATAAAATAATGAAAATTTTAATATTCACTAGGTCACGTAGGTGAGAGCCTTTGCGTTTTCCGAAACACTGATACCGGTATCGTATTTTACGTGGTGCAATACTGTTTACTATTTTTTACTGTTTTATTATTCTTAGGCTAAGAAATGTTTTTTTATCAATAAAATCATGAAACTACTGGAAATACACTGTATAAATACATATGCTAGCTCACGTAGCTGCGACCCCAATACATTGTACGCTATCGGACACAATTTCGCATGATACAATACTGTGAGTTATACTGTATATACTTATATCTAAATTTAAGTTTTTTACTACTTTTTACTGTTTTATTATTCGTAGGCTGGGAAATAAATTTTTTTTATCAATTAAATAATGAAATTTTCTTTTCATTAACAAAAGGGAAAAGACTGAAAATTTTTATTTTTTCAATATTTTAATATTTTTGCGTATACCCATAAAATAAAACAATAATTTATCCCAAAAAAAAAAACGCGACACAGTGAGAATGCGAACCAAGAAACGCGATACAGCGGGGGAACACTATATATATATATATATATATATATATATATATATATATATATATATATATATATATATATATATATATATATATATATATATATATATATATATATATATATATATATATATATACACACACAACAAGGGGTCCTTGTTTAACATCAGGGTTCCGTTCCTGACAGCTCACTTAATTCGGATTTCGACGTAAATCGGAACACACTTAACTTCGAACCTAAGTCCCCCAACCTATGTTGAAAATAAATCATTTAAAACATTGGAAAAAAATATATGTTCTTAATCCATGATAATAAAATACTAAAACTTAACTTAATAGTACTGTTTACCTTTAAAATGTAACAACAATAAAATTACACTACAGTACAATGCATTATGGTATACCTTTACTTGTGTGGTTGGCTTGCACACTGGAAGGGGCATTGCAAGAAAGGGAGAGACTGGCTTATTTCGGCACGGTTTAGCACTTCAGTTTTAATTTCCATGCTGATGGCTTTTCTTATCTTAGAGGCACTGCCATGAGAACTATCACTAACATGCTTGGGAGGCATAGTAATGTCAGTAAGAGCAAACACATCCAGAAAACAGAAAAAAACACTAGGCACAATATGGCGGGCAGAAATAAACTGAGCGAAGGTTCTTCTTTCTCTTCTAATGCCAAGTGACACTATATTCTTACACTACACTCAAATAACTATTTCAAATAAAATCGTATTTACAGCTATGTGTTTGTTTGTTTTTGTAAATCAATATAATCCTTCAATATAGCCAAATACCTGTACATAAAAAAATTAAAAAATAAAGCCATAAACTTGATAAATACGAACACAGCTGTGTTGCTAGCTATGTATTCGTGTGTATTTCATATAAAATCCTATTTACAGCAGTGTGTTTGTATTCTTCTTAAATTGAATATAATTCTTCAATATAACCAAATACATATTAAAAAATAAATAAATCAAGCCATTAACTTGATAAGTACGAGTACAGCTGTGTTGCTGGCTGTGTATTCATGTGTATTTTGAATAAAATTGTATTTACAGCTGTGTTTTTTTTAAATTCAATATAATCCTTCAATATAACCAAATATATAAAAAAAAAAAATAATGCCATTAAGTTGATAAATACGAATACAGCTGTGTTTTCGTGTGTATTTCAAATAAAATCGTATTTACAGCTATGTTTTTTAATTCAGTGCAATCCTTCAATATAACCAAATATATAAACAAATAAATCAATAAAGCCGTTAACTTGATAAATATGAATACAGCAGTGCTGGTAGCTGTTTATTCCTCCGTCGCACTAACAAACTGTTTTGGCGCGTGGTTTGAATTTACCACACCACAAAGGTAGGTATAAATTAATATATTAATCATTTATTGGCTTCTGACATAACGGGCAAAACGACGTAATTGAATGACATTATACAATGACCTCCTGTGTACAGTCTCTTCTTTTTTATGCGAGGATAGATTCTAAAAACGCTCCTGTAATTCAACTTTCGCGTAATTTAAATTGTATATTTCCATAACGAGTAATGTTAATAGGTATGGTTACATTTAACAAGCGTGTATAAACACACTGTACCAAAGAAATAAACTAGTTAAACATATATCACAAGTACATAAGCAAGTTGAAATATGTATGTAAGCTAAATATAAACAAATACAGTATTATAGATATACATTTAAAAAAAAAAATAAACAAATTAACTCACGCTATATACAGTGGACAACAGGTGTGTGGTGGCAATGAGCAGTTGACTTAACCGATAGGAGAGGGAGGAGCAGAGGAGGGGGAAGCGGGAAAGCTGTACTCTCACCAATGTCACCAACACTTGCAATTTTTTCTCATAGTTTATAGAATGAAGCACATGGCGGGCGCTTAGTCTCTAAACTGTGCAATGTTTATTCAATTGACTTATTATTGTAATTTGAATTATATTATTATTATTATTGAGGACACGCGTTATTCCAAATTCGCGTAATCTAATCTTGCATAAAAAGAGAGGAGACTATATATATATATATATATATATATATATATATATATATATATATATATATATATATATATATATATATATATATATATATATATATATATATATATATATATATATATACCTAGTCTTTGAAATAACGTAGAGATAGGTTCTCAGAAGTGCCAGGTATTTTAATTTTCGTGTAATTTAACGAGTTATTTTCCATAGGAAACAATGATAATGGGCATAGCTCGTTCCACAACCGTCCATAGACACACTATACCAAAGATATGAGATAAGTAAAACATATTTTATAAGTACATAACAAAGCAGAAAGACCTGTAGTTATTTATATTAACATGCAAATAGTGTACAGTATAAAAGATATACAGATTTACTGTACAGTAAACAAATTAATGTACTCTATTATGCGGTGGGCAACAGGCATACACTGGGACGTGCATGGTGGCAGTGAGCAAGAGGATGCAAACGTTTTGCCACCTCCGTATCAGCTGATGCACCCTTGCACACTATTTCCCTGACAATATTATATCGAAAGTTTGTTTGTTGTTTGTTCTTAATGCTTTTTTTCAATTTTCTTCATAATATTCGACCGCATTAAGTGGTAGAAGAGGAGGGGGATGCGGGAGAACGAACCTCTACCAGCAAACGTTTTGCCGCTTCCGTATCAGCTGATGTTTATCACTATTCAGCCACAATATCTTACTCATAAAATATTTATTTACTCACTCTATTTGGGGTTTATCTAATTTCCAAGATTATAGTAGTACATATTGATATTCCTTGGTTCTAAACATTATTCTATCTTATTTACATATCGACCGTACAGCAAAAAATCTAAATGTAAACAAAGTCAGCTGAGAGAAAAAGAAAACCATCCAATTCGTTACAAATAAAACGTATATCGGGGAAACTTAAACGAAATATATATATACAGTGTTACCTCCCTTATCGCGGTAGTTCGGTTCCGGGACCCAGCGCGAACCAGGAAATCCGTGGAGTAGAATCAGCCTATATGTACATAGATATTTTAATGTATTTTTACGTTTACACTGTATAAACCCTCCCTATACTGTTAAAAAAACACCCTTTAAATTATAAATAACAGCAAGCAACGTAATTTTTTATGAAAGTGAATAGAAAACTTACCTTGAATGAGGTGATGATGACTTGACATACATACAATAATTTTTACGTTTACGTAAATTAGCGGCCGACATCCACAAACTTTTTTCCTTCTTTCAACATATCTAAGAGTTTCACTTTATCTACAATGGTTAACATTTTCCTTTGCTGCTTAGGCTCACTACAAGAAGACTTAGAAGATGAAGGATGCTTGGGAGGCATTGCAAAGGTTAAAATATGCGAGTAAAAAAACCACAAGCAAAACATATTAATAATAATAGGCACAACGTGAATGGCGCACACGAGTGAGGCGAGACAATGGAGGATGGTGGAAGCGTTTGTCCGAAACGCTGATAGCAGTATCGTATTTTACATGTTGCAATACTGTTAGTATTTATGTTTTTTACTATTTTTTAATGTTTTATTATTCTTAGGCTAAGAAATACATTTTTTTATCAATAAAATCATGAAACTACTGGAAATATAAATATATATGCTAGCTCACGTAGCTGCGACCCCAATACATTGTACGCTATCGAACACAAGCAAAACATTTAATAAGCACAACATGAACGGCGCACACGTGAGTTAGACTGAACGAGTCTTTGTCCAAAACGCTGATAGCGGTATCGTATTTTACATGTTGCAATACTGTTAGTATTTATGTTTTTTACTATTTTTTACTGTTTTATTATTCTTAGGCTAATAAATACGTTTTTTTATCAATAAAATCATGAAACTACTGGAAATATAAATATATATGCTAGCTCACGTAGCTGCGACATCAATACATTGTACGCTATCGAACACTATTTCGCATGATGCAATACTGTGAGTTATACTGTACGTACGTATATCATTCAGTTATTAGTACAATGTATATTAATTTAAAATTCATTTACTTATTTGATGATTGTACAAAATCTATTGTATTTATTCATTGTAATTTGGACCAAATATTCCTTTTGTAAAGATTATACTGTACTTTTCAAAAGAGGTGGTCAATGAACGTATCTATCTATCAATCAATCTAAATTTATGTTTTTTACTATTTTATACTGCTTTATTATTCGTAGGCTGGGAAATAATTTTTTTTTTATCAATTAGATAATGAAATATGTTTTTTCAATAAAAAAAAATTAAAATACTGAGAATTTTTTTTTTTTAATATTTTAATATTTTTGCATACACCCATGAAATAAAATAATAATTTATCCAAAAAAAAAACGCGATACAGTGAGAATGCGAACCAAGAAACGCGAATAACCGGGGGAATACTGTATATTCTTTACACGCTATTTCCCTGACGATATTATATCGAAAGTTTGTTTGCTGTTTGTTCTTAATGCTTTTTTAAAATTTTCTTCATAATATTCGATCTCATTAAACGGTAGAAGAGGAGGAGGATGCGGGAGAACAAACCCCTATTGGCAAACGTTTTGCCACTTCCGTATCAGCTGATGCACCCTCGCAGGCTATTTATCTGACGATATTATATCGAAAATTTGCTTGCTGTTTGTTCTCAATGCTTTTTTTCCTTTATCTTCATAATATCTGATAGCATTTAGCGGTAGAAGAGGAGGAGCATGGCAGAAAAGTGCCTCTGAGGCGGTCAGTTATTTTATAAAATTTAAAAAATATTTTCTAATTTTTTTGCATGGGCGTTATTCGTATTTTTTTACTATTATTTTTTAGGGGCGTTATTACAATTTCACGGATAGAAAACACGTGGAAAAAGCGAACAAGATATATATATATATATATATATATATATATATATATATATATATATATATATATATATAAAGTACAATAAAAAAAAATTTAAATTGCAATAAAGTATGTAATATAATAAGCAACAATAATTTTTTAATGAGCAGAAAAGTAACTAGACTGGAGGGCTTAGAAATTAAACTGACAGCAAATGCTGTTGTTGTCCTAAGATATTATGTGGGGCTAGTTGAGATGTAAACATAATCAATTAAACCATTGAAATTACAACAAGCACTAAATAAAAAATATTCTTGATCATACTTAAAAAAATCAGGTCGCTGTGCCAAAGCCATGAGCGAGAGATAACCACCATAGGACCACCCTGTCACAGCCAAACGTGTAAGGTCTATATAATCGCACTGGCCAGCCAGAAGCTGCAAAACCTCTACTTGGTCTTCAACTTCAACGGTGCCCTGGAAAAAAAAGAAATATACTATATATATATATATATATATATATATATATATATATATATATATATATATATATATATATATATATATATATATATATATATATATATATATATATATATATACACTACCCAACTTACTAACGAGTAAGGTTCCAGAAGTCCATTTGTAAGCAGAACTGTTCGTACATTGTGCTTAGGTACAAAAAAAGTACTGTACACTACATACATATGCACTACTGTACAGTATTTACTCGTGGGCTAAAGTCACTTAACTACTACATAAAGCAAAGTATACAGTATTAATGAATTTTATTATATTCATACCTTGATATTTTGTAAGTACAGTTTTGTATATATGTTGATTAATCACCAGAGAAGACTATAATTATTACAGAAGGTTAGAGGACCCTCTATTTCAGGTATTCCTGTTGAATAATGACTGAGAGCTTCTTCTCCCAAAGATTAAATAGCTCTTATCCAAAAATGTATCCAACAATGAAGTACTAGTTGACTTGGAATATGAGCTGCAGACACTTTTCCAGAAAAGTCTTCAGCAAAGAGTGTTTTGTACTTAGTGTGCCACACTGAAGCTTCACCAACATATAAAATATCCAGAGATATCTTCACTACCATTTAATTTTTATCAAACCTTGGAAAAGCACCAAGGCATTCAAGTACAGAAGAAGCTTTGCTGAAGACACTTTTCTGGAAAAAAGATGTTTGGACCTCCCTGGGAGTGGAACTTCCTGGTATTCGTCTTTGGAAGAAGAATCTTTTTATCACTCTCTTAAACGGGTATATCTGGAATAAATGGTCCTAAAACCTTGTGTAATAATTAGTCCTCTCTGATGCTTCTTAACTTCTATATAAAACAAAGTATATAGTGTTAAAGAATATTAATACAGTAATATTAATGTAATAATACAGTACAGTACAGTAATACTTGGGTAGATAATGGGTAGGTTTTTGTTCGAACTTGCGAATGCTTGTACATAGGTTATTCATAAGTAGGGGAGTGTCTGTATATATATCTATCTATCTACATACTAAAGCCATATTCCTCTTAATTAGGTGGGGTACCTGAATCAAAGAAAAATGCATTGACTATGCAGGAAGAAAATACAGAGGAGGAGATTTCCGGTCCCCTTGCTCTACCCCATTAAGCCAACTACTGCTACATGCAGGTAAACACGGAGGAAGCATTCTTACTCCCCTCACCTGGGGAAGTATGTATATATATACAGTAATCCCTCACTATATCGCGGTTCACCTTCCGCAGCTTCAGTGCATAGCAGGTTTTTATGGCGAGCAAATGTATTTTATTTTACAGATTTTCTGGGTATATCGCGGGAATCCACAATATGTGGAAATATTAAAATTTCCAGTATTTTCATTATTTTATTGATAAAAAAAAGTATTTCCTAGCCTAAGAATAATAAAACAGTAGAAAATAGTAAAAAAAACATAAATTTAGATACGTAACTCAAAGTGTTGCACCATATAAAATACGATACCGGCAAGGTATGCGCTGCGTAGTTATCTGCATCTTGGAAAACACAAAAGGTCGCACCTACGTGAGATAGTACATAGGATGATATTAGTTGATGGGTGGGAGACGACTAATCACAGAACTGTGTTCTATATCCTGGGGTCTGTTTGGCTTTTTGATTGAAGCTTGATTCTTCCAGCATCTTCCCTTGTCTCGCCTCACCCATTAAGTTATTTCATGTGCGTGTTTCGCGCTGTCATCGGCTATGTAGTATGTAAACGTCATCATCACCCTCATCGTCATCATTACTGTAGCCCTCACTACTCTCACATGTTAGTCTCGTAAAGTTACTGTATTATCATTATTGTTATTATAAATATAATGTGCTATTATTATAGGTATTATTTTTGTACAGTAAGTATAGGTTATTCAAGGTAAACTTATCTTTCACGTTCATATAACTTTACGCTTGCGCACTGTTATTAATACAGTAAAGAGTGAGTTGGTAACAGTGCAGGGAGGGTTAACAAAGGTAAAAATAAATGTAAAATATGGTGCTGCTAC
>JAXCGZ010019174.1:0-27500 GCA_037179515.1 Halocaridina rubra
TCTCGGGTATCTCTTAAAATCACTGACGCGATACACATGTAAAACAACATTCTTGCTTGTGGTCACCCACTGAGAAAATTAACGACATGATTTCCCCCACAAATATAAATAAGAACATATATATATATATATATATATATATATATATATATATATATATATATATATAGAGAGAGAGAGAGAGAGAGAGAGAGAGAGAGATAGATAAATACATAGATAGATAGATAAAAGCTGGTTTTAAGTCACAAACTCCATTTTCTATTAAGGGTAAGGACGGTGCTTTTTTTTCAAAGGAATTTGGTTTTAGCAAGTGCGACCGTTACCATGAGTGTATGCTCTTTCTAACCTCAGACCGTGGCGGGTCTCGCACTTACGACCTGGGAAATCAAAGTCGCTTGCATTATCACCCGTCCACGGTGGCCACACACAAACACACACACACAAAGAAGTAATTTTAGAAAGTAAATATATAAATGAATAACAGAGTAATACAAGAGTAAATGAATAAGTAAATTGAAAGGAAATAAGTAAATAAAAATAAATAAATTTTTAATTAGTTAATAAGTAAACAAAAATTTCAGGTTCTGTTTCGTTTCCGTCATCAGCTTTCCTCTTTACAGTTACTTAAATTGAATAAAGGCCTTATCCGTCCCTTAGAATACTGCTTGAACATCTGGGGTGCTTTCTCTTCTACATATCACATATCTCCTTGATAGGCTTGATACTTAGGCAATGAGACGCATTAATGATCTTTCTCTTACTTTTATTCTGGATTCTCTTTTTCTTCGCCGTAAGGTATCATCCCTTTCTCTTTCTATCGCTACTACTTTCATTGCTGCTCTGATGAGTTGGCGAGTTGCATTCATCTCCCAATGCCGAGATCGCGCAACACTCGCCAAGCGGCCTTGTCTAACAAGTACTGTGTGGAGATTTGTAGCTCGCGGATTGGTCGGTGCAGCGACTGTTTCTTCCCATCCACCTCCAGGCTATGTAACTCTCTTCCTCCTTATGTCCTTTCTAATTCTTATAACCTATCTTCCTTAAAAAAAAAAAAAGGATCTATTGTCATCTCAGGGTCTAATTCTGCCATGTTTCTTGGTCCTCAGTACTTCAACTGTTCTTCCAGCCTGTCCTTTTCCTATGTGTATCAATCTCCTATTCCTGCTTTGTCCTTAACCTTCCACTCTTTCTTCGTCTTAATATTTTCTTCGTGACCGGGCAGGATGAGGGTAATTTTCTTGTCTGTCCCGGTGTCACACTCATAAATAAAATGCGTTACTAAGTAAGAAAATATGAAAATATATAAATAGATGAGTTAATAAGTAAATGAGTCAAAAGATAAATGAATAAATACATAAATAAATAAATTACTTAATTACTTCTTAAGGTGCAAAGCTGTATGAAAAAAAATCTACTTCCATTGATTAAATTTACGGGGTAGCACTTACCATTGGTGCTTTGGCTATGGTTGCTAAATTACAAGTAGTCAGGAGTCGACAAGCAGCATTAATGCTGTCCATTCTGCGCCCTGGACATGCAATGTTTCTGGCATTCAATTTGTGTACAAAACTTGGGTATTTAATGCCAAAGTGAAAGAAAAACTGTACCCTACATTCCTTGCAAGATAAACTTGCATTCTGTGCTAAAAGTTACTTCGATGAGGATATACAACTCAATATTTTAATACTTAGTTAAGAAGAAGCTACTTACAAGATAATCTTGTATTCTGTGCTGAGTTTACCCTTAAAATGGCTTTATAATCTGAAATACCTATAGCCAAGTTACAAAATAATAATGAATATCAAGTTATTGTCACTTTAAAAAGAAAACAATACCGAAAATAGAATTAGACGCTAAGCTTGCATTGCGCACTGCGTTTAATCTGCAAATTATCAACAAAACTCCAGTTTTTCCTTGATGCAAAGGGGCAAATGATCATCGTTTCCTACACATACTGGAAGAAGGGGAAGAAGGAGTTGATGCTTTTATCTATCCCATTTCCCCATCCCACAGTTCGTGAGATTACCGTAATGCTGAGGATCCAACGTGGATAATGGAAGAGCTTTTCCCCCTAAAAGTTTATGAGTGTTTAAAAACTCTTATTTCAAAATTCCAAACGTTTTAGTTAAGTAAATGACAGGATTTTCATGGTTTTTCCTTACTTAGGAGATCCCAGTTTTTTTTTTCCGAAGTTGAGTATGTTTGTTTATTAAGTCATTAATTTTGAAGGTATAAACCTGGTAAAATGATAAAAGAAAGAAAATGTATATTATTATTATTAGTTATTATTTATTATTATTATTATTATTATCTTTATTATTATTATTATTATTATTATTATTATTATTATTATTATTATTATTATTTTTATCATTATTATTATTATTATTATTATCATTATTATTATTATTATTATTATTATTATTATATCATTATTATCATTATTATTTATTATTATTATTATTATTATTATTATTATTATTATTATTATTATTATTATTATTATTATTATTATTATTATTATTATTATTATTATTATTATTATTATTATTATTATCATTATTATCATTATTATTTATTATTATTATTAATATTATTATTATTATTATTATTATTATTATTATTATTATTATTATTATTATTATTCGAAAGATTAAAGTAATTCTTTTCTATATATATATTTAAATGTTGGTCTTTAAAGTTGTCTTGCTTCCTTGATTACGAATTTCCTTAATGGGGTGGAATTTTTTTTTCATAATAAAATGCATAATACATACATACTTTTGTCATTCGATTTAAGATCATTTTTATGACTGCAATAAAATATAGAACTCTCTCTCTCTCTCTCTCTCTCTCTCTCTCTCTCTCTCTCTCTCTCTCTCTCTCTCTCTCTCTCTCTCTCTCTCTCTCTCTCTCTCTCTCTCTCTCTCTCTCTCTCTCTCTCTCTCTAAGAAGGTGCAGGAGGTTGCTAATTATAAGAATTAAAAATATGTACTATCTGGGGTCAACGGTAGCCGAATGGTTAAAATACTCGCCACGAGAGTTGACAGACTTGCGATCGAGTCCATTGTAGGGTGTTGGGATGGGCATCCAGGCCTAATTCTCCAGTCACACTCTGTCTGTGCCCACCCTCATAAAAGGGAATAATAGTGACACTTAAAAAGCCAGGTTATAAAATATATATGTATTACCATTTGGGAATGTGAAATACAATAAAAGACTAACAATACAATGGGAAAAAAACTCTTTTACAGCTTCCTTCGCCTAAAGAAATAAAAAAGACTTAAAATATTTGTAAAATACTGTAAAATGCTTGCTACAATAAAATAAAAAAAAATACCGTTGGAGTCATTAAATTATATTAGATAGGGAAAGCACAAAAAAATTAAGAGTGAAGAAAACGTATTAAAATAATTGATCGGTCATTAGAATAAGAAGCACCTAGGGCCACATGACCTTAGCTAAAAAAAAAAATAAATAAATCTAACGTATACTTTACAGAAAATAAAAACATAATTTTGTATATATATATATATATATATATATATATATATATATATACATATACATATATATATATATATATATATATATATATATATATATATAGATATACATATATATATATATATATATATATATATATATATATATATATATATATATATATATATATATATATATATATCTAGATATATATACATATATACATATATATATATATATATATATATATATATATATATATATATATATATATATATATATATATATATATATATATATATATATATATATATATATGCAAAATAAACTGTTATATCACAGCACAATATGAAGCAAAAAAAAGGCCCATAAATAAAACACAAAAAGAAGCGAAGATGAACTATATATTACGACTGGACTCCAGTCGTAATATATAGTACATCTTCGCTTCTTTTTGTGTTTTATTTATGGGCCTTTTTTTGCTTCATATATATATATATATATATATATATATATATATATATATATATATATATATATATATATATATATATATATATTATATATATGCACACAAACTTACTGTTACGTACCACATGGGACGTGTCACGACACTTCTGTGCGAAAGGTTTAATATATTTCCGGATGTTCGTTTTCAACTGGCGTGCCACGTGGCATGCCACGTCCGACGTGCCACTTTGGTGTGAAAGCGGCCTAAGGAGTACTTGGAAATGGCTCCATTTCATGGTAAATAATATTTTATTCGAATATCATGTAAGTGACAACAACTCCTGAAGAAATGAAATTAACTGTTTAAAACTATTTTTTTCCCATTTCATGTGTTATGAAACGGGAATATTACCATAAAATTCAATAAACGTCACTTTGTTTATGAAGGTCAACTGAATAGAAGAAAGAAAGCACTGGCATGGGGGTCGTCAAAAGTGATTTAATTAATTTTCCCATCAATATTCGACGCCAATAGAGTCTGAAGTGATGTTGTTTTAACAAGAATATGAATAATTTGGGAGAGAAGCAGACTATAAAAACAAATTAAAGGGGAATGGAATGGAATAGCCTTTTGATTCAATAAACATGGTGTGTATGCATTTTAATTCGAATTTAGCACAGTGACTCAATGTCACCTGGTCCATGAGAGACCTGATCAGGGCTAACAGGTAATATTCATACTGATCTGGAAGCCATTCTTTTGACCTCAATTCATCTGAGGTCAAAAAGATGACTCATGGTCAACAGTCAGTCATTATAGAGACTTGACCTGGAAGTCAATCTTTTTATTCCACTTCATCTGAGGTCAACAACCCGACTCAAAGTCAACTCTCATTATACAAAATTGACCTGGAAGTTAATCATATGACACCCTTCACTGAGTACACCCTACGCCACCTGAGGTCGGAAACCAGATTAAATCTAAATATTTAACAATTCATTTTTAACATGTAAAGAATTTTTATGACATTCATTATTATCATTATCATTATCATTATCATTATCATTATCATTATCATTATCATTATCATCATTATCATTATCATTATCATTATCATTATCATCATCATCATCATCATCATCATCATCATCATCATCATCATCATCATCATCATTATTATTATTATTATTATTATTATTATTATTATTATTATTATTATTATTATTATTATCATTATTATTACCGTATTAACCCTTTTACTCTTTGCCTTTGAACCTGCTTAGGCAGTAAGACACGGAAAAGATTATATATATATTTTTCTTACATAAGGTTATTAATTTATTTCTGTGCTTGACTGCTAATGTTTTTACATTTACACCCTCTCCGAATGCTCTTCAAAGGAAAACATGAATTAGGAAGATTAAATGTTATAATATTCTCATTACAATATTTTTATTTCTGATAATTTATCAAATATATATTAATTATCAATTGATATTTCGTATATTTTATCCCTCTGATTATGATATGATAATTAGGGATAATCTTCATGAAAGAATTAGGTTCATCATGAGAGAGAGAGAGAGAGAGAGAGAGAGAGAGAGAGAGAGAGAGAGAAGAGAGAGAGAGAGAGAGAGAGAGAGAGAGAGAGAGAGAGAGAGAGAGAGAGAGAGAGAGAGAGAGAGAGAGAGAGAGATTAAAGTAATAGTGATTGCTTTTATATCCCTTTTCGGTACTGAATTACTTCGGTGATGCCAAATCTTTAGAATTGCATAAAGTTAATCCCAAGAAGACTAGGAACCTCAATAAGAGACAGACAGATAGGTAGATAGAGAGATAGATAGATAGAGAAAGAGAAAGAGAGAGAGAAAATCATCATATATATTGATACTGAAAACTTATCTTCATTTATAGTGACGGATAATCTTGATGAGGCTATTCCATGATTCACAACGCCGCCATAATTTAGAGAGAGAGAGAGAGAGAGAGAGAGAGAGAGAGAGAGAGAGAGAGAGAGAGAGAGAGAGAGAGAGAGAGAGAGAGAATTCCAATTACTCTATATTCATATGAAGTGAAAATCCTGGATAATGATAAATCCTTGAATTTTGAGAGTAATGACAACGTGTAATGAACCATTTAATATGGGTGACAAAACTATTGTGTTTGATACCGATTTTTCTTATTAACTGTTTATTATATTTCAGTTTTATTTTTTGCCAGTTATTTATCTGCTGGATTTTCTCTCTCTCTCTCTCTCTCTCTCTCTCTCTCTCTCTCTCTCTCTCTCTCTCTCTCTCTCTCTCTCTCTCTCTCTCTCATTATTATGCATAAAATCTATTCTATTGAGGATGATTTTCAGTGGCTTTTTTTTTTTCTCTATCGAATCAATATTCTTTGTTTTTTCTATATTGATAGGTTTTTCTCACGTTTTTCCCCCTTAATATCAACTTATGCTTCCTTGCAAACGAATAATTTTCCTATGTGACAAATTGGTGATTATTTAAAACAATTTCCGAGTTAAAATATAACCAAATGAAGTCTTCCTAGCATTATAAATGCTGTTGGAAGCTGTCTGCCAGATAAAAACTTAACTTTGAGTAACTTTTATTATTCTCACCATTTCATAGCATTGGTCACAAGGATAATTTGTAAATTCATATTACTATTTAACACACTTTTTTTCCCTCCCTTTTTTCCTACTTATTTGTTTAGTTATTTGTTTTCTTGTATTATTGGATAAGTAAACTTTCCATCATTATAGTATATAAGGTTCTGTGATAATAAATCCACTGGAAATTAGAAATAAAATTTATTTACTTTACATATTATTTATTTACATTCAATTCCCTTCTTCTTCATTTTCTTTTTCCTTTTTATTCTTCTTCTTCTTATAATAATAATAATAATAATAATAATAATAATAATAATAATAATAATAATAATAATAATAATAATAATAATAATAATAATGATAATGATAATGGTGATGATGATGATGATGATAATTATTATTGTTCTTCTTCTTCTTCTTCTTCTTATTATTATTATTATTATTATTATTATTATTATTATTATTATTGTTGTTGTTGTTGTTGTGGTTGTTGTTATTTCCACTATTATTATTATTATTATTATTATTATTATTATTATTATTATTATTATTATTATTATTACTGGTATTGTTGTTATTATTATTATTATTATTAATATTATTATTATTATTATTATTATTATTATTATTATTATTATTATTATTATTATTATTATTATTTTCTTCCTTCTCCTCCTCCTCCTCCTCCTTCTCCCATTGATAAGGAGGAGAAGGCAAGTAGCCCATAGTTTTTCTCCTCCTCCTCCATCTCTCCTTGATAAGGAAGAAAAGGGCAAGAGACCATACCTTTTCTCCTCCTCCACCTCCTTCTTCTCCTCCTCCTTAAAAAGAAGGAGGAGAGAAATTAGCCCGTAAACATTCTTCCTCCTCCCTATGATAATAATAATAATAATAATAATAATAATAATACTTTATTTCCAACATACATTGGGTATTCAAATATGGGTGTACAATTAAAATTTACAAGTAAAATCTTCCTTTAAGAGTAACTTCTTAAGATTATATTTAAAAGTATACACTGAACCAGCATTTTTTAGTTCTCTGGGAAGCTGATTATATAAATGAGGTCCACGAATGTTTATATCTCTTGAGCCAATATCAGTTTTAGACCTTCGTACTAATAAATCTTCCCCTTGACGGGTAGTTAACCCGGTAACTGAGCTTACTGTGGAAAAATTATACAAGCAATCAGGAATATTGTTTCTTAGTATATTAAAAACAAAGGTACATATATCAAAAACATATTTATCTCTAATCTTTATCCATTCTAGATCTTTTAAAACAGGAGAGATGTGCTCGTATTTTCTTACATTGCCAACAGCCACTCGTGCTGCAAAGTTTTGTAACTTTTGTATTCTTTGTAATTGAGTCTTATTTGTACATCCCCAAACTTTGAGACAGTAATTAATTAAACTCATAGCTAAGGACTGGACGAGTAGCTCATCCATATTCTTCTTCTCCATCCTCTTCCACCTTCTTCTTCCTCCTTCTCCACCTCCTGATAAGGAAGAGGAGAACAAGCAGCCTATAGATTCAGAGACAAAAGTAATTTCCCTGATGGGATAGTTAAAAAAAAGGCGTTTCCTTGACATCATGGCCTCATCTGAGCAGAAAAAGGTTCTACATATATTTTTATTTTTTCGTCGTCTTTCCTTTATTAGCATAACAAAGAAGCTGACCGACAGACAAGTACTAAACTTGGTCCTGCGAGGGAACGTGGCAAGTACTCGGAAAGTAGTGGAGAAAGTGAGGAAAGTGGTAGAAATAAGTGAGGTATAAGGAGAGAAAATGAGGAAAATGGAAGAAAGTTAGGAAAGTAGAAGAAATGACTGAGGAAAATGGACGAAATGAGTGAAAAAATGGAAGAAATGGGTAAGCAAAATGGAGGAGATAGTGAGAAACTTGGAGGAAAGAGTGGGCAAAATAGGAGAGAGAGAGAGAGAGAGAGAGAGAGAGAGAGAGAGAGAGAGAGAGAGAGAGAGAGAGAGAGAGAGAGAGATCCACTAAAGCGGATCCATGTCATCCTATCCCCTGCCTCCTCCGGTATACAACACACCCTAACGTCCTCCCTCATCACATCCATACACCTCCTCTTTGACCTACCTCTATCCCTCCTAATTCACATCTCCATCCTTAGATGACTTCTCCCAACATACTTCTCAGCTCTCCTGAGCATATGCTCAATCCATCGTAATCGCACCTCTCTCACTATATAATCAAATCGTCCTAAACTGTTCTGTCCTTCTGATACACTGTACTAATTTTTTTTTCATCCTGTCCAACCTTGTCAAGCCTAAAGAAAACAGCAGCATCTTCAATTCCGCCTCACCAAACTCTCTCTCCTGGATTTTTGTTAGTGAGATTGTCTCCAAGTCATTTAATATAGATTGTACCGTCTTGTATACTTGACGTTTTACTGTTACTGGTACAATTAGTACCACCCATGAAGGATAATAATAATAATAATAATAATAATAATAATAATAATAATAATAATAATAATAATAATAATAATGATAATAATAATAATAATAAAGATGATAATAATAATAATGATGATGATAATAATAATAATAATAATAATAATAATAATAATAATAATAATAATAATAATAATAATAATAATAATAATAATAATAATAATAATAATAATAATGATGATAATAATAATAATAATAATAATAATAATGTCGTAGGACTTTTGGGCTAGGGTCAAAGGAAACGTTGAACACACTCTCCAGAGTGTGATAGGACGAGGCCTACGATTAAGGTGTGTCAGGAAGATATATAGCGGGTCCCGTGAGACTTGACATCTGGTGTATTTCATAGCTCAAGAGGGTGAGAGCTGTAAACCAGTCCTTTATTCCCCATACCACACAGAAACCCTTGTCCTAAATGTGAAGTACAAGCCCGGGGGAGATACCCAATGGCAATAGGCTATTACCACCCACTCCTTTGCAATAGGCTCGTTGGATTAGCCCCTCCCCTAAATAGGCGGGAACCCACTTCGAACCTGGAGTTGATTTGCCAAGTTGGATGCCAAGCCACGCCTTCCCCTCAGGGTATTTCAAGAACCACCCAAGGCAGACAGAGTTGAGTCAGAGACCGGGCCTTGCCAGCAGCAGAGTTAACACAGTACAGCTGAGTTAGCCTCCCCCGCTTGGGGGTAGGACTCAGGAATTAGTCGTAACAGGAACTGTAGTAATAGGAGCTCTGAGTACATAGATGTTAAAATAAGAATAAATGTATAGAAAGGAAGATGTCTTTCACCAACCACGCTACCATAAGTATACAACGTAAGGAGGCAACTATCCTACGAAGGGGTGTCTTTAGATGAGATAGCCAAAACCTCTACGTCAGTGGTGGACAGCTCGGGATCAATCCACGCCGACATTTTACCGAAGAGAAAGAAGAAAAAAATAGAAGTATAAAAAAAAAATATATAGCATCTATGGAAGAAAAGTACAAGTGGAGAAACTTCAAGACGCTTACCAGCAGTGAGAGAGTGATGCCGAGAAAGTCAGAGCTCCCCCTTCACTTACAGTATCATATTATGAGATCCAGCTACTCTCCCCCGCCTCCGTATTGGCAAGGCCCCTCCCCAGCAGTAAAAGTATCAACGAAAGTATTTATGGAAGATACCGTCGCACTGAGCCAAAGTGTGACCGCGGCATTGAGTGAAAATGCCCATGACAAGCAGTATAAGTTGCCGGATCCGACCAAGAAGATGGCGATTCGACGATTTTACGCGAAGAGAAGGAGAACCCTCTCCTTCCTTGCCTTCTGCCATGAAGCTCTCCAGGACAACCTCCTTAAAATAAGCTAAGTACTTGTGATCTGTATCCAGTGAGTAATGGGACAATTAGTAAAAGAAATTGAGGTCGGTGGAAGCCGCCCTTTTATCTTGTAGTTATGCTTTGACTCAGCCAACCCGCTTATAAGGGGTGTGGCGCTTAATAAGTTGATAAAAGTAGAATTTCTGTACCCATTACTAACATGGATAATTTGTACTAATAGCTAGAAGCAGTAATAAACTCCGTTTTTGTTATAATTTGAGTAAAAAAAAAAAAAAAAAAAAAAAAAAAAAAAAAAAAAAAAAAAAAAAAAAGAGAATTTGCGTTGGAAGTGTGTTCCATTTATTTGTATTAATGCTTAGATTGAATTTTAAGAACGCGAATGTATCGATTTTTAATTGGAAAAAAAAAAAAAAATTTTAATGCACGTGAAATCACTATTACAGTCTATTAATTTCTAAAGCGTAACAATTATAGTGAGAAATATAAGTGCATCTGCTTTTGAGAGTTTCGTAAACCACGTGTGGAATGCGGAAGTGACCACTCGATCTCCCAACCTCGTTATTGTGAATCTGTAGTAATTGTACTGAGCTTGGATATTTTAAAGTACGTGTAAAATCATTGTTATATAAATTTCTTAAAGCGTAAGAAATAGAGTGTTAAGATTGCGCCTGTTTTTAAGTCTTTCTTCTTTTTTTGTTTGTTTTTATCCGCGGGAGTAATGTTTTAGCGAGGGAAAGACATAAACGACAGATCGTTCTTTTTGTGTTAGGATGAAGGGATTAACATTACGATACGTGTGTGGCATGTTTTTTTTTTGAAGAATAAGAAATTTCGTGATATTAGTTAGAGATGAGTTTTTTGATTTCACGCTATGCAGGCGAAAGTAAGAGTAAATTAGAGTAGTTTGTGCTGTCCTAGAATAGGGAAGGTTTTTCAGTGTCACCCAAACGTAGCTTCAAGGGAGTAGAATGTTTGTTTGTTCGTTAGAATGGGACTAGGACTGGTGAGGAGGTCTGTAACCGCACGGCTCAGCCGAGATTTCACCTTTAATCTCCTTCAGAGAGATAAGGGAAAGGAAAACCAACGTTGTAAATAAAAGGGATTTTCACAGACAGAAAGGAGATGACTGACTTGAAAGTGATATAGCGAATGTGATAGCGAGCGAGTATGAATGACTGGGGGTATAATGGGGGGTTGCTCTAGGGGGTGAAATCGCGGAAAAGTACCGTTAGGAAGCATGATTGGGGAGTCTGCGAGGATCGTTCCCCTGCTCCGCCAGGTCCTTCTGCATGCCATATCGGAGTGTATTTATGGGAGGTGATGCGCTGTTGCAATATCTAGTGAGAGATATGGATGAGAACGTAATTCTCCACCTGCCCAGATATGGTTGAAATGCCGAGTTTGTTTTATTTTTTGTTTTGTCCCCTACTCCGCCGTTGAGATTATTATTCGATTTCCGAGAGATTCCAAGATAGATGTTACGTGATAAAGGACGTGAATCTATGAATGATTCTTTATTTTCTTTGCTAGCTGCAGTATATACATTATTTGTCTGAAGAGATGTGTTAGATTGATAAAGTAAAACTTTGCGAGTGTTAGCCATGATAATGTTTTATCAAAATTATTTCGGCTTGGTCATAAAGAAAGAGTGAGAGCTGACACGAAATGACAACAAGAATGTTACACAGCTGTATCCCGTATTTGAGAGAGCAGATATAAGTCAAATTCGAGATAGTAAAAGAAAATATATCTTTTATGTTTAAATTGTTTATGTACAACTCCGTGCGAGATTTGGAAGTTTAAGCAAAATGTATTCCTTACTGTTGATAATGAGATATACTTTTGTTTTTATTATTGCATACACAGAGATAGACTTTTTATATTCTTAGATACCCGTTTTTGTTATAGTTCTTTTTGTATTGAAGAAATCTTTAAAATCTTACTTAAAGGATTCTGAAAAGATTATCCAGAGATAACCATGGTTAATCCCTAGCATTTTCATGAATTTTAGATTACAATCGGGCTAATTAAAGATAATTGAGATTATTAGAGATTATTTGCTGAGTTTTAGAGTTAAAATTAATGACACTTAAGTCCTTTTTAAGAAGTTGTTACGAAAGGGATATTTGTACTTTTGTTGATAGTAGTAGGGATAGTGTCACATATGATTTTAATCAGAGTGGGTGCGCTTCGACTTAACCCTCCGATTTATAGCATGAAAAGAGAGAGATTGTCATTATAGACAAGGATGTGTATGCCGTTACAGTAAAGTCCTTATCAAGATTAAACAGAGAGGAATGGATTTATGCTTCGACAGTTTTGCAGTTGTACACTAAGTTCTTTTTGCTTTCGTTTTTTTAATCAGGAATGAGAATAGCCGCTGACAATAAACGTAAGACTCTATCGATAGTCATTGCTAACGTTGTTCACGTTCATTTGTTTATTTTTATTATTAGAGATACTCTGCGACAATTTTTTATTTTTCAGTACAAGTAAAAGACAGAGGCCCAGCTCAGCTGACTTGTGAGTAAAAAAAACCGCAGCGTATTTCAAGGTCACTCTCTCTCTCTCTCTCTCTCTCTCTCTCCTACCTTTCACTCGACTCTGAAACGGACAGAGGCCTCTCCTGCTGCTAACAGAACGTTGCCGTCTTTGATTTTTCCTTTTTTGTTTTTATTCCAGCGAAGCTAGGCGATAATTACGCTTACATCTTATTTCAGTTGATAGATTATTGCATGCTGTTATTGCATAAATACTGATAAGATATCGGTAGTACCGCCATTTGCCTAAAATATTTTTGCCACATGTCGCAACTGTTTAGAGAATAGATAGAACTCCCATTGACAAATTGTGGAGCCAGCAAGTTGCCACTTATGCTATATATATATACATTGATTATGACAGCGGGAACTTGAATATTAAAGGAGACTGTGTTAGAATAAGCATCACTATGAAATATAAGTATAGAACTCTGTTCTTACTTCTGAATGCCAGCCTCCATTGTATATATATTGATATTTTTGATTTAGTATATTTATTTTTATTGTTTATTATTCTTATTTTTAGATCATGATTATTAGTAATGTTATTATGTTGACTGATATTGTTGCTATCTCTCAATGGCCTGTTGCTAAGTATTATTTTTGAAATAAAATCAGCAGTAACTTGATGATTTGTATCTTTTAACTGAATTCATACTTGATGTTACTGTAGCCACCGCTAATAAGAATGGTTCTTTAGTGGCTTTTCTCAGCATTTAATGATTATCCTTTTTGACATTTATAGTAGAGTAATGCTATGTAGCAGTTGCTAAGTCCTAAGTATCTTGGAATAATAATCTAGTTGTGTAGACACATACCTTCCATCACCACCCTATTCCTAGGCAGCCCCGACCTGCAAGTTCTAAAAGTCTTTAGATTTTGTCCGTCAGACAAGTCCCTAATGCCCATTGAATAGAGATTGCAATCACTTGCAGTTGCAGGGGAGGCAAAGTATAGCCTCGATTACCAATGTAAGGCCAATGTTGGTACCCTGAAGTCATAGGGAACCTTCCTTGTACTGTAGTAGTGACATAGGTTCAAACTTTCATCCCGCATTCTACTTCGAAGGTACGTGTGAGAGGACCGTACAGAACTAGTAACGCTGTGACGCTGCAGGTCTCCTGCGTGGGAGGTCTTAGTCAAGATCGGTCGAGGGCAGGACGAGAAAGCCGGGCTGGAAGGATTCGCGAGGTGTGGGGCCCCTTCCTGGTCCTTTTTGCTCTGCCTAACCAAGAAACAGGGTTATGGCAACAAACCTGGGCCTGCAGCGAGGACGGGCGGGGGATTGGAAAGCGTAAGAGTCCGCCGAGAGAAACCGGGGAATCGCACCTAGCAAGAATTCATGAGCAAGGGACAGAAAACGAAAGTCGTCCTAGACAGAAAACGAAAGTCGTCCGAGACAGAAAACGAAAGTCGTCCTAGACAGAAAACGAAAGTCGTCCGAGACAGAGAACGAAAGTCGTCCTAGACAGAGAACGAAAGTCGTCCGAGACAGAAAACGAAAGTCGTCCGAGACAGAAAACGAAAGTCGTCCTAGACAGGGAGAGGACAGTCCTAAAAGAATAAAAATTTTAAAACTACTTTAAAAACCCAGGTAATCTTGATGAAATCCCAGAAACAAGGAGATCCCCCTACGAGTCATAACGGTAGTGAAAAGAGAGGAAAAGAAACACAGAAATATTTTAAAATATTTTAATAATACCTTTAGAAGCCACGTAAACGAGAAAGAAAAATAATCCCTATACATGTCCAAACTTTAGTGAAGAGAGAAAGAAGGGTATTTAAGAATCCCTTATTAGTTAATTAAAGTTACCCCCGTATTAGAACTGAAAAAATGGGAAAGAAAATGTCCCCACCGTCTTTGTGCACTGCTAAACGACAAAACATTTTTATTTTTATTTTTTTTGTTTTTTTTTGTTTTACTAGCTTTAAGATAATTTTAAGCGAAAACTCAGAGTATCCTTTAGATATAGTTTTGAATAAGTGCCATTGATAAATTGTATGATTTGCACTAAGATTAATAAGTTGTTTTTCTGCTTGAATAATATTAGTGTTTTGTTTTAGCATCATTATTATTTGAATTATGATTTAATCTTTGTGTCCATTAAGTTCTCCTATCCATTGGTCTCTGAATAGTAATTGCATATAAAAACCGATAAATATTTTGACTTTACACACAGTCAAACATGTTTTGTTTCAGGAGTAGTTTTTAAGGCTTAATTTTAAGACAAATCAATGCCCCTAATAATGATAGGAATAGAATTTATGAAGGTAGGGTCTCTTGTAGAAAATTACTGTTGATGTTATAGTCTATTGCCTTTTACATGTTTATACATGCTAATACTCTACTTAATTGTTTGCTAATGTTCTAAATGAGTCATAATCCTACTGTAATTAACTCAATTTTGTCTTTTAAAGAAACGAGAGAAGTAGATGAATTAATGTTTTGATTTAAACTGACTTTTGATCTTAATTAATGTTTGATATTAGTTACACACTGAAATTATATTGCTTAAGTTATGATTGTTTAAATATAAGAATATGTTTGTATTACAGATTTCCAACAAGGAAATAGACCCTGCATGCTCTAGTTGTCTGTAGAAGTACTATATATATGTTATGTCTGTGTAATTTGTATAGGGTCCATAGAAATAGGATTTCTTAGATGATAACTTAAATAATTCGGCCCCGTTTTTATTGTAAACAAATGTTAGTTAGGATGATGAAACTGAAATAAGAGATATTTCAGTGTGGTGGGGAGGGATGTCGTAGGACTTTTGGGCTAGGGTCAAAGGAAACGTTGAACACACTCTCCAGAGTGTGATAGGACGAGGCCTACGATTAAGGTGTGTCAGGAAGATATATAGCGGGTCCCGTGAGACTTGACATCTGGTGTATTTCATAGCTCAAGAGGGTGAGAGCTGTAAACCAGTCCTTTATTCCCCATACCACACAGAAACCCTTGTCCTAAATGTGAAGTACAAGCCCGGGGGAGATACCCAATGGCAATAGGCTATTACCACCCACTCCTTTGCAATAGGCTCGTTGGATTAGCCCCTCCCCTAAATAGGCGGGAACCCACTTCGAACCTGGAGTTGATTTGCCAAGTTGGATGCCAAGCCACGCCTTCCCCTCAGGGTATTTCAAGAACCACCCAAGGCAGACAGAGTTGAGTCAGAGACCGGGCCTTGCCAGCAGCAGAGTTAACACAGTACAGCTGAGTTAGCCTCCCCCGCTTGGGGGTAGGACTCAGGAATTAGTCGTAACAGGAACTGTAGTAATAGGAGCTCTGAGTACATAGATGTTAAAATAAGAATAAATGTATAGAAAGGAAGATGTCTTTCACCAACCACGCTACCATAAGTATACAACGTAAGGAGGCAACTATCCTACGAAGGGGTGTCTTTAGATGAGATAGCCAAAACCTCTACGTCAATAATAATAATAATAATAATAATAATAATAATAATAATAATAATAATAATAATAATAATAATAATAATAATAATAATAATAATAATACCTGCACCGACAACGAAAATTAATGCAACGACATTGACAGCGATAAGGACGACAACAGCATTGACAACAACGACAAAATCTATGACAACAACAACAATGACAACAACAAGAACAACGTAATAATAATAACAGTAATAATAATAATAATAATAATAATAATAATAATAATAATAATAATGATAATAATAATAATAATAATAATAATAATAATAATAATAATAATAATAATAATAATAATAATAATAAAGTCAAGGTCAATAATCATTAACAATATCAAGGAACAAGGACCTATGGTGGAGAGAGGAAGAGGAAGATGAAATGATAATAGGAAACAGAACAGTATTCAGGGCATAAAAGGAGAAAAAAATAAATAGGGGGAAAATCAAGAGGGGAAAAAGGCAAAAAGGGGGAAAATCAAGAGGGGGGGGAAAAGGCAAAAAGGGTAAGGGCAAAGAGGGAAAAAGGACAAAGAGGGTAAAAAAGATAAGTGACGAAGCAGGCCAAGAGAAGTACAAGGTAAAGAATAGGGAAAGGCAATGAGGAGAAAGTGCAGATAGGAAACAGGCAAACAGGGGGAAAATAGAAAGCAAAAGAATAGGCATTGGTGGAAAAAGGTAAAGAGAGGAAAAGAAAAAAGAAGGAAAGAAAGCAAAGAGGGGAAAATGCGAATTAGAGAAAAGGCAAGTATGGTAAAGGGTAAATAGGGGAAAAGGGCATAGAAAGGGACAGCCAAAGAGGTAAAGAGGGGAAAGGACGAAGAGGGGAGGACACAAAGAGGGCAAAAAGGCAAATATGGGAAAAGGAACAGAGGGAAAGAGGGTAAAGAGAGGAAAAATGCAAAAAGGGAAAAGAGTAAAAGGAGGAAAAGGCAAAGAGGGACAGAAAGGAGCAATGAGGTTAAAAAGGCAATGAGGGAAATAACAAAAAGGGGAATATGGTAAAGAGAGAAGAATAACAAAAGGGGGAAAATGGAAAAGGTGAAAAAGGTAGAGGAAAAATGGCAAAGATCAGAAGGCAAAGAAAGGAAAAGGGAAAAAAGGGAAAAGGGAAAAAAGGGAAAAGGCAAATAAGGGAAAAATCAAAGAAGGGAAAAGACAAAGAAGGAAAAAGGCAAAGAGGAAAAGTAGACAAAGAACGGAAAATGCCAAGAGAGGAAATATGTCAGCCAGTGTAATTTCCCTTATGGAGTTGTCAGTTACGCATCACCTGGACTTATTAACTCTACAGTAGAACATTTATGTTTCCTTCTAGAATCATATGAGGAGAGAGAGAGAGAGAGAGAGAGAGAGAGAGAGAGAGAGAGAGAGAGAGAGAGAGAGAGAGAGAGAGAGAGAGAGAGAGAGAGAGAGAGAGAGAGAGAGCACTCAGCTCCTCACTTGTTCAGTACCAACTAGAAACATATTTTCAATTTAGAAAAGTTTGTCTAGACAGAATATAAATGCAATAAATGATGAATTATAATCACTCGCAAAGTTAATATGACATATTTATTCATTTATTTAGTTATCTATTTCATTTTTTTCTGTCTCTTTTACGGTTGTTTGTTATCTCCTTTACTAGTGATTCCTTATTTTTGTTCAAATATCAATTTACTTATATACGTTTATTTATTATTATTTTATAACTATTTTCCATAGTGGCGAATTTTCTAGAACTTAGAGTAGCAAATAAATATATTAGAAATGCGCGTTATTAGTTTGTTTTATTCTACGAATGAATGTGAAAAATATTTATCATGAAATATTATATGGAAACTCCGCGACTGGTCTCTTCATGTGGAAAAAGATTTGGCAGAAAATCTGAAAAATATAAAAGTATATTTGAAATCTTACATTCTTCCCTACTTACGATATGTTTTCCAGTGGCCTTCTCGGTCTTGACATAAAGAAGAGAGAGAGAGAGAGAGAGAGAGAGAGAGAGAGAGAGAGAGAGAGAGAGAGAGAGAGAGAGAGAGAGAGAGAGAGAGAGAGAGAGAGAGAGAGAGAGAGACTGTATATATATATTATATATATATATATATATATATATATATATATATATATATATATATATATATATATATATATATATATATATATATATATATATATATATATATATATATATATATATTCTTCTTCTTCCTCTATTTGCGGTCCCATTTTCATATGGGGTCGCATCTCTTCACTAGTCGTCTCCACTGGTTCCGGGCCATCACTTGCTCCTCCTCCAGCTGTCTCTCTCTGAGATCCTCCTTCAGTCGGTCCTTCCACCGTAGTTTAGGTCTTCCTCGTCTACGTCTGCCCTCCACGTCCATTTCCATCACTCTCACACCCACGTAGTCTTCTTCTCTCCTCTTCACATGACCGAACCACTGTAATCTCCTCTCCTGCGCTTTCGCCGACGCCTCCACCACCTTCACTGTACCTCTGATCCGGTCATTTCGTATCCTGTCCTCCCTCGTCACCCCACACATCCACCTCAGCATTTTCATTTCTGCGACATCTATCTTCCTTTCTTGAACCTTTTTCACCGGCCACGTCTCCGCTCCGTACAGCAACGCTGGTCTCACAACTGACTTGTACACTTTTCCTTTCACTCTAGCACTGATTTTCTTGTCACATAGCACCCCTGATGTTCTCTTCCAGCTGTTCCACGCTACCTGGATCCTATGATCAATCTCTCTCTCTAGGTCTCCATCCTTCGTTACGTAGGAGCCGAGGTATTTGAAGGCGTCCGCCTTTGGGAGCTTGTGGTCTTGCATGAACAGGTCGCCTCCTTGTGTCACATTGCACTCCAGGTACTCCGTTTTCTGTCTGCTCACCTTCAGTCCGTAATCCTCCAGCAAACCCCTCCATAGCTCCAACCTCTCTTGCAATTCTTCACGGCTCTCGGAGACCAAAACAATATCGTCTGCAAAGAGCATGCTCCATGGTGCCTCCTTTGTCACTTCCTCCACCATCACATCCATGAGAAGGTTAAATAGATAGGGGCTAAGAGCTGTATATATATATATATATATATATATATATATATATATATATATATATATATATATATATATATATATATATATATATATGTGTATATATGTATATATATATATATATATATATATATATATATATATATATATATATATATATATATATATATATATATATATATATATATATATATATATATATATATATATATATATATATATATGTATATGTATATGTATATGTATATTATATATATATATATATATATATATATATATATATATATATATATATATATATATATATATATATATATATATATATATATATATATATATATATAGAGAGAGAGAGAGAGAGAGAGAGAGAGAGAGAGAGAGAGTAATATCAAATAGCTGTCACTAATAAATAGAAGAAACTGATTATTCGGTAGGAAGATATTTGACAAGGAATAGGATTTACAAAGCATTGGTTGTCATGGATACTTAAAAAAAAAAAAAAAGGAATTCCCAATAAGAAAAGTTTTATATTCCACAGATCTTCACTAAAGATGCTCAGTAAACTTTTTCTTCCAATTAGAAATGACTCATTGAAATTCAGTTTAAACTATCAAAAATATCTGTCGTATGGCTTTTATTATTCCATCTCACCGAGCGTCACCACTGACGTATTGGTTTTGTTTATCCCATCTAATGACACCACTGACGTAGGGCTTTTCCTCCTACGTATATAAAGTTATAATTATGGTAGCGTGGTTTATTAGGTTATAAATATTAGTACCTGATGGGTACGAGGTAAGAATGGACAAGCAGTAGTTCCTTTACTTATATTTATTCTAGAGTACAACACATCCGACGCCTCAATGCCCCAATGCCCCCACCCTATGACTATCACAATCTATGATCTATTCGTGCCCCTGGCAAGGTTCTAACTAACTGTCTCTGCCCTGGGTGGCTCTTTAAATACCCCCAGGGGCAGGGCGTGGCTTAACATCCAATTCTCCAATGAAATCAGTCAGATCTAGTCCTAGCTAATCAGCGCCAGGTTCAAAGTGGAATCCCACCTACTTCCGAGGAGGAGATATTGGGCAGCTCTCCTGGGCGTGTACCTGCGTACGAAACATAAGTTGATGTTTCGTGCGGTTTAGGAAAGGGCTAACTCTCGGCCTTTCCCACCCTCCTCAGGTACTCCATGTCGGATGCCAAGCCTCAGGGGTCCGGTCACATATCTCCTTGACGCCCTCTACAAACACCGGCCGCACCGCAGAAAACAATTGGGGAGAGTATTCTATTTCACCCTAGCCTCACATGTTTCTCTTCACGACTTGCGGTGTTTTCGAGGACCGAGGGTCCCTTATCCTGTAGGCCTCTTGGGGGGGGGGTGCATGGCGCCAGCGGTTAGTTCCAGGTGCCTAGCCACAACTCTTGGTGGTCTCAAGGGAACACATGGGCGGCACAAAAACTCAATAAAAGTGAGGGCATGTAATAGAATATCCGTGGCCTCGACTAACCGTTACCCCTCAAGAGCTGTTACAAGTTTCAGATTCTGGCTTCAGCATGGCGGCTGGCTTCAGCATGACAGAAGTCATACGACATCCCTCCCAACCAAAACTGAAATATCTCTTATTTCAGTCGAAGCATGGACTAGTTTTCCGGGAGCTCTTGGACATATCCTAGCTAACATTAGTTTACAATAGAAATGGGGCCGAATTATTTAAGCTATTTTCTAAGAATTCCTATACAAACTACACAAACATAACATATAGAGAGTACTTTTACAGACAACTAGAGCATGCAGGGTCTATTCCCTTGTTGGAAATCTGAAATACAAACATATTCTTATATTTAAACAACATAATTCCAGTGTGAAACTAATATTCAACATTAATTAAGATCAAAAAGTCAGTTTAAATCAAAACATTAATTCATCTACTTCTCTCGTTTCTTTAAAAGATAAAATTGAGTTAATTACAGTAGGATTATGACTCATTTAGAACATTAGCAAACAATTAAGTAGAGTATTAGCATGTATAAATATGTAAAATGCAATAGACTATAACATCAACAGTACTTTCTATAAGAGACCTTTCCTTCATAAATTCTATTCCTATCATTATTAGGGGCATTGATTTGTCTTAAAATTAAGCCTTAAAAACTACTCCTGGAACAAAACATGTGTTACTTTCATATTATATTACTATTCAGAGACCAATGGATAGGACGACTTTTAATTTCTCTGGCTAGGACGACTTTTACTTTCTCTGTCCAGGACGACTTTCGTTTTCTCTGTCTAGGACGACTTTCGTTTTCTCTGTCTAGGACGACTTTTAATTTCTCTGGCTAGGACGACTTTTAATTTCTCTGTCTAGGACGACTTTTAAATTTCTCTGGCTAGGACGACTTTTAATTTCTCTGGCTAGGACGACTTTTAATTTCTCTGGCTAGGACGACTTTTAATTTCTCTGTCTAGGACGACTTTTAAATTTCTCTGTCCTTTGCTCATGAATTCTTGCTAGGTGCGATTCCCCGGTTTCCCTCGGGGATTCTTTCGCTTTCGCTCCCCCCGCCGTCCTCGCTGCAGGCCCAGGTTTGTTGCCATATCTCCGTTACTCGGTTAGGCAAAATAAAAAGGACAAGGACTGGGCCCCATCCCGCGAATCCTTCCAGCCAGGCTTCCTCGTCCCGCCCTCGGCCGATCTTGACTAAGACCACCACGCAGGAGACCTGCAACGTCACAGCGTTACTCTTCCTGTACGGTCCTCTCACACGTACCTTCGAAGTAGATCGCGGGATGAAAGTTTGAACCTATGTCACTACTACAGTTGTAAGAAAGGTTCCCTATGACTTCAGGGTACCAACATTGGCCATACGTTGGTAATCGAGGCTATACTTTGCCTCCCCTGCAACTGCAAGTGATTGCAATCTCTATTCAATGGGCATTAGGGACTTGTCTGACGGACAAAATCTAAAGACTTTTAGAACTTGCAGGTCGGGGCTGCCTAGGAATAGGGTGGTAATGGAAGGTATGTGTCTACACAACTAGATTATTATTCCAAGATACTTAGGACTTAGCAACTGCTACATAGCATTACTCTACTATAAATGTCAAAAAGAACAATCATTAAATGCTGAGAAAAGCCACTAAAGAAACATTCTTATTAGCGGTGGCTACAGTAACATCAAGTATGAATTCAGATAAAAGATACAAATCATCAAGTTACTGCTGATTTCATTTCAAAAATAATAATTAGCAACAGGCCATTGAAAGATAGCAACAATATCAGTCAACATAATAACATTACTAATAATCATGATTAAAAAATGAGAATAATAAACAATAAAAATAAATATACTAAATCAAAAATATCAATATATATACAATGGAGACTGATATTCAGAAGTAAGAACAGAGTTCTGTACTTATATTTCATAGTGATGCTTATTCCAACACAGTCTCTTTTAATATTTAAATTCCTGCTGTCATAATCAATGTATATATATAGAGCATAAGTGGCAACTCGCTGGCTCCACAATTTGTCAATGGGAGTTCTATTTATGCTCTAAACAGTTGCGACATGTGGTTAAAATATTTTATGCAAATGGCGGTGCTACCGATGTCTTATCAGTATTCATGCAATAGCAGCATGCAACAATCTATTGACTGCAATAAAATGTAGGCACAATTATCGCCTAGCTTCGCTGGAAAAAAACACACACAAAAAATCAAAGACAGCAACGTTCTTTTAGCATTGGTCGGAGCCTCTGTCAGGCTCAGAGTCGAGTGAAAGGTAGGAGAGAGAGAGAGAGAGAGAGAGAGAGAGAGAGAGAGAGAGAGAGAGAGAGAGAGAGAGAGAGAGAGAGAGAGAGAGAGAGAGAGAGAGAGAGAGAGAGAGAGAGAGACTGAGCGACCTTGAAATACGTCATGGCCTCCAGTCTGTGTCAGCTGAGACGGGCCTCTTCCTTTTAACTTGTACTGAAAATAAAAAAGTGTCGCAGAGTATCTCTAATAATAATAAAATAAATAAACAAATGAACGTGAACAAACGTTAGCAATGACTATCGATAGAGTCTTACGTTTATTGTCAGAGGGCTATTCTTATTTCCTCATTAACAAAACAAAAGCAAAAAGAACTTAGTGTACAACTGCAGAACTGTCGAAGCATAAATCCATTCCTCTCTGTTTAATCTTGATAAGGACTCTACTGCAACGGCATACACATCCTTGTCTATAATGACAATCCTTTTCTTGCTATAAATCAGAGGGTTGAGTCGGAGCGCACCCACTCTGATTAAAATCATATGTGACACTATCCCTACTACTATCAACAAAAGTACAAATATCTTTTTCTTAACAACTTCTTAAAAAGGACTTAAGTGTCATTAATTTTAACTTTAAAACTCAGCAAATAATCTCTAATAATCTCAATTATCTTTAATTAGCTCGATTGTAATCTAAAATTCATGAAAATGATAGGGATTAACCATGGCTATCTCTAGATAATCTTTTCAGAATCCTTTAAGTAAGATTTTAAAGATTTCTTCAACACAAAAAGAACTATAACAAAAACGGGTATCTAAGAATATAAAAAGTCTATCTCTGTGTATGCAATAATAAAAGCAAAAAGTATATTTCATTATCAACAGTAAGGAATGCATTTTGCTTAATTTCAAATTCTCGTACGGAGTTGTACATAAACAATTCAAACATAAAATATATATATTCTTTTACTATCTCGAATTTGACTTATAACTGCTCTCTCAAATACGGGATACAGCTGTGTAACATTCTTGTTGTCATTTCGTGTCAGCTCTCACTCTCTCTTTATGACCAAGCGGAAATAATTTTGATAAAACATTATCATGGCTAAAACTCGCAAAGTTTTACTTTATCAATCTAACATATCTCTTCAGACAAATAATGTATGTACTGCAGCTAGCAAAGAAAATAAAGAATCATTCATAGATTCACGTCCTTTATCACGTAACATCTATCTTGGAATCTCTCGGAAATCGAATAATAATCTCAATGGCGGAGTAGGGGACAAAACAAAAACAAAACAAACTCGGCATTTCAACCATATCTGGGCAGGTGGAGAATTACCTTCTCATCCATATCCCTCACTAGATATTGCAACAGCGCATCACCTCCCATAAATACACTCTGATATGGCATGCAGAAGGACCTGGCGGAGCAGGGGAACGATCCTCGCAGACTCCCCAATCATGCTTCCTAACGGTGCTTTCCGCGATTTCACCCCCTAGAGCAACCCCCCCATTATACCCCCAGTCATTCATACTCACTCGCTGTCACATTCGCTACATCACTTTCAAGGCAGTCATCCCCGTTCTGTAAAATTCCCTCTTTATTTACAACATGTTGGTTTTCCTTTCCCGGTCTCTCTGAAGAAGAGTAAAGGTGAAATCTCGGCTGAGCCGTGCGGTCACAGACTTCCTCACCAGTCCTAGGTCCCATTCTAACGAACAAACAAACATTCTACTCCCTTGAAGCTACGTTTGGGTGACACTGAAAAACCTTCCCTATTCTAGGACAGCACAAATTCCTCTAATTTACTCTTACTTTCGCCTGCATAGCGCGAAATAAAAAAAACTCATCTCTAAACAATATCACAAAATTTCTTATTCTTCAAAAAAACATGCCACACACGTATCGTAATATTAATTCCCTTCATCATAACACAAAAAGAACGATCTGTCGTTTATGTCTTTCTTTCGCTAAAACATTCCTCCCGCGTAGAAAAAACAAACAAAACACAAAAAAACTTAAAAACAGGCGCAATCTTTACACTCGATTTCTTACGCTTTAAGAAATTAATATAACAATGATTTCACGTACATTAAATATCAAGGATCAGTACAATTACTACGGATTTACAATAACGAGGTTGGGAGATCGAATGGTCACTTCCGCATTCCTTTCTCGAAAACCACACGTGTTCTAAGTAAAACCTTAAAAGCAGATTCAAGTATATTACTCACTGTAATTCTTACACTTAAGAAATTAATATACTGTAACAGTGATTTCACGCGCATTAAATTTTTTCAATTAAAAATCGATACATTCGCGTTCTTAAAATTCAATCTAAGCATTAATACAAATAAATGGAACACACTTCCAACGCAAATTCTTTATATTACTCAAATTATAACAAAAACGGAGTTTATTACTGCTTATAGCTATTAGTACAAATTATCCATGTTAGTAATGGGTACAGAAATTCTACTTTTATCAACTTATTAAGCGCCACACCCCTTATAAGCGGGTTGGCTGAGTCAAAGCATAACTACAAGATAAAATGGCGGCGTCCACCGACCTCAATTTCTTTTACTAATTGTCCCATTACTCACTGGATACAGATCACAAGTACTTAGCTTATTTTAAGGAGGTGGTCCTGGAAAACTTCGTGGCAGAAGGCAAGGAAGGAGCGGGTTTTCCTTCTTCTCTTCGAGTAAAATCGTCGAATCGCCGTCTTCTTGGTCGGATCCGGCAACTTATACCTCTTGTAATGGGCATTTTCACTCAATGCTCCGGTCACACTTCGGCTTACTAAGAAATATCTTAGAAATAGTTCCTTCAAAGTTTTATAATATTCTCTATTTGACCACTCGTCACTTCTCATCCGCAGACCCAAGTATTTCAGGAAGTCGGTCGCGGGAATTATGGACGGACATTCGCGGTCTTTTATATTTGCGCCGTCGAGGTATAAAAGTGAATTCTTGACTCGAGGCGTCTTTACAACCAGGGCACAGGGTGGGGGCTGGGCCTGCTGCGTTCCCTGTGTCACCACGGGGTTCGGAGCGGCCGGCTGTTCGTCGATGTTTGAGGCGTCGGTTTCACTGTCGGCGTCGGCCAAGTTCCTTCTCGACGGAGCGGCGTCGGCGCGTGCTTGTAGGCGCCGCACTTGCTCCTCCAGTTCGAGAATTCTCCGGTGTTTGGCCTCGTCACTCATTTCTTGAATTGGGAGATGTTGGATTTCTGCTTTTGCCATTCTTATTTTCTCTGCACGGGTCTGCACTGGCATTCACCTGTCTCTTCGTATGTTTTTTTTTTTTTTTTTTTTTTTCTCTCGTGAAGATCCGTACCGCACTGCCACCACTGTCGTATGGCTTTTATTATTCCATCTCACCGAGCGTCACCACTGACGTATTGGTTTTGTTTATCCCATCTAATGACACCACTGACGTAGGGCTTTTCCTCCTACGTATATAAACTTATAATTATGGTAGCGTGGTTTATTAGGTTATAAATATTAGTACCTGATGGGTACAAGGTAGCGTGGTTACAAGGTAAGAATGGACAAGCAGTAGTTCCTTTACTTATATTTATTCTAGAGTACAACACATCCGACGCCTCAATGCCCCAATGCCCCCACCCTATGACTATCACAATCTATGATCTATTCGTGCCCCTGGCAAGGTTCTAACTAACTGTCTCTGCCCTGGGTGGCTCTTTAAATACCCCCAGGGGCAGGGCGTGGCTTAACATCCAATTCTCCAATGAAATCAGTCAGATCTAGTCCAGCTAATCAGCGCCAGGTTCAAAGTGGAATCCCGCCTACTTCCGAGGAGGAGTTATTGGGCACCTCTCCTGGGCGTGTACCTGCGTACGAAACATAAGTTGATGTTTCGTGCGGTTTAGGAAAGGGCTAACTCTCGGCCTTTCCCACCCTCCTCAGGTACTCCATGTCGGATGCCAAGCCTCAGGGGTCCGGTCACATATCTCCTTGACGCCCTCTACAAACACCGGCCGCACCGCAGAAAACAATTGGGGAGAGTATTCTATTTCACCCTAGCCTCACATGTTTCTCTTCACGACTTGTGGTGTTTTCGAGGACCGAGGGTCCCTTATCCTGTAGGCCTCTTGGGGGGGGGGTGCATGGCGCCAGCGGTTAGTTCCAGGTGCCTAGCCACAACTCTTGGTGGTCCCAAGGGAACACATGGGCGGCACAAAACTCAATAAAAGTGAGGGCATGTAATAGAATATCCGTGGCCTCGACTAACCGTTACCCCTCAAGATGTGTTACAAGTTTCAGATTCTGGCTTCAGCATGACGGGCTGGCTTCAGCATGACGGGCTGGCTTCAGCATGACAGAAGTCATACGACATATCG
>JAXCGZ010019174.1:30000-47500 GCA_037179515.1 Halocaridina rubra
ACATACATACATACATACATACATACATACATACATACATACATACATACATGGGCTTGAAGTTTATGAGGAAAGTCATATAGGTACTATTGAAGTCATAAACTCAGTTGTTAACATGGCAAGGGAGAAAAAATGTAGGATTTTGATTATGCAATATTTTAATCATAAAGAGATAGATTGGATAAATCTTGACCCACACAGTAGTGAGGGCTCATTCGGGGCAAGATTCCTAGATTGCGTACAAGGGAATTTCCTACACCAACATGTAATGGAACCAACGAGGACCAGGGGTGGGGATGAGATATCACTACTTGATCTAGTATTCACATATAATGTGTTGGATATTGAAAAAATTGAGTATGAACCACCAGTTGGAAAGAGTGACCACTGTGTGTTGTTGATGGGATATATCATCGAAGATATTCTGCCTGAGAGTAGAGGCACCGAGGACATGAGGAGGAACTATCCGAAAGGAGATTACATCAAAATGAATGAGCTTTTTGCAGTTATTGACTGGAGAACCTTATTTTACAACAAATCTGTACAAGAAATGTATGACATCTTTTGTGAGAAATATGAGAAGATAGTAGATTGCTGCATACCTGTCACCAAAGTAGGTGTAATTCATGCCAGAGAGAAATGGTTCGATAATGGGTGTAAAAGAGCTAAGGAGTGGAGAGACAATTGCTGGAAAAGGTATAGGAGGAGAAAAAACATAAATGCCTGGCAAACCTACAAAAGTAAAAGGAGAGAGGCAGAGAGAGACTATGAGAGGGACATCACCAGGAAAGCTAAAGAAAATCCCAAGCTTTTCCACAGCTTTATCAGAGGAAAACTGAAGGTAAAAGAACAGGTTTTATGGCTAAAGAGAGCGGATGAAAGCATCACTGAGACGGATGAAGAGATCTGCAAAGAATTGAACAAGGAGTTTCTTCAGTCAGTATTTACAGTAGAAAATACCCCACCCCCTCAGATTGCAGAGATAGAAGCTCAAGGGCCGGTATTAGAGAACATCAACCTTACAGCCACAGAGGTATGCAAAGCGCTGATGGATTTAGATGTTCATAAAGCTACAGTCCTGATGACATATCCCCTCATGTGCTTAAAAAATGCGCAAACTCAATATCAGTGGCACTAAGTATCATATTTAAAAAGTCACTGGAGTCAGGGGAGATTCCAAGATGCTGGAAACAAGCAAATGTGATACCTATCTTCAAAATGGGAAGGAGGGATACGGCTCTGAACTATAGACCAGTTTCCTTGACCAGCATAGTTTGCAAAGTTATGGAGAAACTACTAAGGAAACATATCTCTCTTCACTTGGAATCCTTCAACTTTTTGTCAGTGAGGCAACATGGCTTCAGAGAAGGTAGATCAACAGTAACAAACTTATAAGAATTTTATGATGAGGTAAGCCGAATCTTACAGGAAAGAGAGGGCTGGGCAGATTGCATATTCCTAGACTTCCAGAAAGCGTTTGACACTGTTCCACATGGGAGACTTATTAGGAAGCTGCAAGCAATGGCTAGAATAGGTGGAAATGTTTTGGAATGGATAAAAACTTACTTAGAAGGAAGGGAACAGAGGGTTAGAGTAAGACACTCAAGTGTCGGTATGGAGAAGAGTTAGTAGTGGTGTTCCACAGGGTTCAGTTTTAGGGCCACTTTTGTTCCTTGTATATGTAAATGACCTACCAGAGTCTGTAAATTCATTCATGAATATGTTTGCAGATGATGCAAAGATTGTGAAGAAAGTAAAAAACGAGAACAATGGTAGAGAATTTCAGGAGGATCTAAATAATCTGCATGAGTGGTCAGAAAAGTGGCTAATGAAATTCAATACTTCAAAATGTAAGGTAATGAGAATGGGTACAAGTGCAAGAAGGCCCAAGCTTGACTACTCGGTGGCTGGAGTACAACTTCAAGAGACAGAAAATGAGAGAGATCTAGGAGTAAACATACTGGCAGATTTGTCTCCAGAAATACATATAAATGGCATAGTAAGGGCAGCATATGCATTCTTATCAAATGTAAGGGTAGCCTTCAGGCACAAGGACAAGGAAATGTTCAGAAATATTTATGTAACCTAAGTGAGGCCAAAACTCGAATATGCAGCCCCTTTTTGGAATCCACACTTGAAAAAGCACATAGCTAAGCTTGAAAAAGTTCAAAGACATGCCACGAAACTGGTGCCAGAAATACGCAATCTCAGTTATGATGAGAGGCTGAGGGAATTAGACTTACCATCACTCGAAGCTAGAAGAGTGAGGGGGGATATGGTGACAGTCTTTAAATTCCTTCATGGTTATGATAGAGTGGATAGGGATCGATATTATGATATGGCTGGCTCTAGAACTAGAGGTCATAGTTTGAAGCTTCGTAAGAAAACTTCTTTGCAGGATGTAAGGAAATACTTTTTCAGTGTAAGAGTAGTTGATAATTGGAATTGGCTAAGCGAGGAGGTAGTTAATGCTATCTCAATCCATAGTTTTAAGGACAGGTATGATAAGTATCACTAAGTTTAAAATGGAACCGATGAGGAGACGGGAAGATACGAGCTTTGGGCTCTTTCCCGTAAACACAATTAGGTAAGTACAATTAGGTAAGTACATACATCCATCCATCCATCCATCCATCCATGCATACTTACATACATACATACATACATACATACATACACAAGCCCCTAAATACGTGTACACCTCCGCACACAGACACATCATATGAGGCATTGCATTAGAGAGGACTGCATAGTTTCATAAACGAACTTAACACACAAACCAAGGGATAATGCCTCATTAAGTATATTGTACACAAATACTTATGGAATAGTTGATAAAGTACTAGAATTAAAAGATGATATGCATAATGCCATACCAACAAACATCAAATATCACCTCTACAGAGAGTAGAAGGATCTCTTCGCCAGAAATGAATGTCAGCAATACTCTCTTACGGACTTGGTTGTGCAAGGTTTCAATCATCGTTAGCCAATATCATTGGGATACACAGTACAGATTTAAATTCACTTGCAAACGTTCGGAACAGCTTCTTTCATTAGAGCTAAATATACCCATTTCTAAGAGTAAGCACTCAACAACGAGTCCACAAGTCTCACTATTTCCTGGAGAAATTTAAAGCATGGTGTCTTGTGACGTAAGTAATTTATACAGTTAAGCTCTGCTGCTATACCCTTACGTTAAGAAGTCAGAGATATTCTTTCGACAATACATACATACATATATATATATATATATATATATATATATATATATATATATATATATATATATATATATAGAAATATATATAGAAAATATATATATATATATATATATATATATATATATAGAAAATATATATATATATATATATATATATATATATATATATATATATATATATATATATATATATATATATATATATATATATATATATGTTTGTTCCGGTTTTACGTCACGGACTCCTTTTCTATCAAAGGCTAGGACGGTTTCCTTCATGCGAAGGACTTGTTTTGGCAGATGTAATCCTTACGCTGAGTGCATGCCCTTGCTAACCTCAGACCGTGACGAGGCGCGAACCCTCGACATGACGCCTCATAGTCGCGGACGCTACCAGTTGAGCCACGGTGACTACACACACACACACACACACACACACACACACACACACACACACACACACACACACACATATATATATATATATATAAATATATATATATATATATATATATATATATATATATATATATATATATATATATATATATATATATATATATATATATATATATATATATATATATATATATATATATAAGATAGCAGTATATGAAAAGAAAAATAATAGACAATAGGAAAAATTATGAAAAATAAAAAAGTAGAATGAAAGAGAGAGAAAAAAAATACGCGCACAAGAAATAATGAGAGTGTCCCTTGTCTCCGGCCCTTAAACAAACTTCCCTCCTGTAGGTTAATCTACTTTAAAAAGATGACAGAAAAACAAAGACTCTTAGATCATCCCTCTGGTCATAGACTCCCTTGACGTGCCCCAGAAAAGGGAAAAAAATCAATAAAGACTACCTACGTAAAGATTGTAGCTTAAATGGCAAAATAAATCTATTTATACATATGGGCCAAGTTAGAAACTCAGCAGGTAATATATTTAAGATCTATACGGCGGTCTGCATAGCTCTGTTCTTTTTACCAAGAACACTAAAGCATAATATTCTCTCATGCACTCAGGGTAACGATTACACCTGCCAAAGCAAGTCCTTCGCAACAAGGCAACCGTCCTAGCCTTTGGTTGAAAAGGGAGTCCGTGACGTAAAACTGGAGCTGGAGCACTTATGGGGAAATCTGGGAATAAATCTACAAACATTTTGAATTAAGTGTGGTTCTGTATATCGATCTATACTGTCAATCCACAAAACCGAGCATCCTTCTAGTTTTCCATCCACTCATTCATACATACATAAACAAACACGTACATACATATGTATCTCTCTCTCTCTCTCTCTCTCTCTCTCTCTCTCTCCTCTCTCTCTCTCTCTCTCTCTCTCTCTCCTCTCTCTCTCTCTCTCTCTCTCTCTATATATATATATATATATATATATATATATATATATATATATATATATATATATATATATATATACACACACACACACACACACACACACACACAAGTATATGCTGCGAGGAGCATATACTCTCAGAAAGAGCTTTGACTGTAGCAAGTATATGCTATAGTCATTCTACGAATAACATATACTTTGATATTGTAATATTAATAAAAAAGTTAGTTCCTCGCAGAAGAGAGATCGAAAAGAAAAAAGAAAAACTGAATAAGAAAATAACGAAGGAAATAACGAAGGAAATAATATGTATGGATTTTTTTTTCAAATCTTGACCCCTTTCTCATGTTGCTGAAGTCGTACAAACTTTGAAATAGAGTTTCCGTGACACTAACCCTCATTTTAAAGCTTATAGAATAAACGCAATTAAACAAGGCGTGAGTCTATATATATTAGTCTGCAGAATGCATTCATGGAATTTAGAATTAGGGCTTAGAATAGTAAAGAGGGTAATAAAAATAATAATTTAGTTGCCAACGTGTGTGGATAACGAAACTTATATACATATGTGATACGCTAAACAGCTCTTTGGCGTTGCTAAGAGCTCCTGGTTCTACCCAGGATGTCATGAATTTGACTTTCAAAAGTGGCTCTTGCAACTTATCTTTACCAAACACGTAGGGACAAGAAAGAGGATGGTGTTCATCATCAAGTTATCCCTGTCAACTCAGCAGGCTAAGTGAGTAGTGCATTACTATCTCATGAGGGTCAATTATAAGAGCAGTAATTTCAAGCGCAAGAGCCTTCATGAAACTGAGAATGGTCAAAGAATTTGATCTTTCCAAAGTTAAAGAAACTAATTGTTTTTATATAAAGTTTCTTATTTTTTCTAATATGGAACAACATTTGCAGATTGGTCTCTGCGACACTCTTGGCCATGAAGAGTATACAGAATATTTGGCCAATATGAATGTTACTTTGAGTAAGCCTATGTTACCACACTAGAACTGTGACGTACACCCGACGTTATTATGAATCTTTTAAAAATATGGAAAAATACACATGTTCGTAATATATTCAATCCTTCATTATCGGCAGCTTTTTCCATGTTTATATAGGATCACTGATTTTTGCTTGCCTCTTGAACTCTAGCGTTGATTATGTCAAAGTCTTGCAATAGGATTCTCTTCCTGACACCAACTTTCTCGATTAATATGGACTTGGTATTGGAACCAACTCGAGTTAGTTTGCTCCCTCAGTGACTCTATATTCATAATATATTCCCTAGTTTTAATATTGTTTATGACAGTCGACCCACCGAGTCTACTAAATGCGCTGGTGGCCTAGTCAACGCAAGCACACGCCAAATTCACTAGAACACATTCACTCTTCCTTTTCAACTTTATTTCTCTCACTTCTAACATGTCCATCTTTCTTCACACAAATATGCTACCAATCTAATCCCTTTTACTCTCACTGCTTCCTCAACCACGCTTATTCATCTCCTAACCCCTGCTAACAACTGAATTAAAATAATGAGTAGTCTAATGGAAATGGTAGTTCATTAGCAAAAAATATGAGTCGAGGTTTGCCCAAACCAATTTAATCATTTTTGTTGCTTTATTCGTCCCAATTAGTCCCAATTCGAATGGGGGTGGATAGACAGGTTGGAGTTAGGGTATTAAGGCTAGAGGGATCGAACTCGCGTTAGTCAGGCTTGTCACTTCCTGACTTATGCGCTTTACCACTGAGCAAACTCATCCTCAATTTAATAATTTCCTTGAAAAAAAAAAAAGACTAAAAGCTGTAGGTTAGGGTATCCTCTATCCTTAAGAGAAATTGGGAGAGAACTAATCGTCAGGTGAATGTAGAGTGGTAGGAATGAACCTAATGGATAGAGGTGCAGGAAATCAGAACGAGGAAGAGATTTAGGCCTAAATTCTAAAGGGGGGTTTACACGGTCAAACGGTTCGTCGAACGCGGTTCGAGAGACAAATGTTTGAAGTGATGTTCGAACATGTGAACGGGGTATTTGGTTGTCGAATACGTTCGACAAACGTGTTCGGCAACCAAATACCCCGTTCACACGTTCGAACATAATTTCAAACACTTGTCTTTCGAACCGCGTTCGACGAACCGTTTGACCGTGTAAACCCCCCTTAAGACTCAGAACCTAAAAGCTGCCAAAGGGGAATTAACATGACTCACGTCATTCTCAAAGGATATATCACTTGAACCACTTTAGGGGTTAATTTGTATAAAGTAAAATTATATATATATATATATATAATATATATATATATATATATATATATATATATATATATATATATATATATATATATAGTTTCTAATGACTTGCTTCCTCCTGTTAATCGTTCTTCTTCTCTTCCTTCATCTCTTATTCTTGCACCTCCTCTTCATCCTTCACCCCCCTCCTCATCCCTCTTCCTCATTCACTTCTTCTTCTTCTTCTTCTTCTTCTTCTTCTTCTTCTTCTTCTTCTTCTTCTTCTTCTTCTTCTTCTTGCAACTCCTCTTCATCTGTCACCTCCTCATCCTCCTCCTTCGCTTCTTCTCTTCTTCTCTTCTTCTTCTTCTTCTTCTCTTCTTCTTCTTCTTCTTCTTCTTCTTCTTCTCTTCTTCTTCTTCTTCTTCTTCTCCTTCTGCGCTGCTTAAAATAGCTTTTATTGTAATATATTGTGAAATTTGTTGAAATATGCAGAATAACATATTTCATCCAGAAAATAAAAAACAAATCGCTAAAAAACTTTAAGAGTTACTATTTCTAACACAGCTTTTTATGAAAATTTTAAATACAAAGATGTTTTATTCTGTTCAAGAAGTAATAACAGTTACTAAAAACTACACATGAATTTGTTTTTAATTTCATTTATCGTCAAATACTTTTCATTGCAGAACATATGAACGGCCTACCCGAGTCAAGTTAGTTATTTTTACATATTACTGAAATACGTAAATTAATTTACATGGAATGTTTGTGCCGTGCAAACAATTTCTACAAACGTCAGGCAGCTCAAACGTTCAAGTAAACAAGCAGATATGAATATAAAACCTTAACAAAGCAGCTGACTGGCTGACCTTTTGTTACGGAGGATCATCAAGAGAGATTACAGCATTTCATCCCCACCAATTTGAGTCATAAAACAATGTTCGATATATATATATATATATATATATATATATATATATATATATATATATATATATATATATATATATATATATAGTCACCGTGGTTCAAGCGGTAGCGTCCGCGACTTTGCGGCGTCAGGTCGAGGGTTCGCGCTCCGTCACGCTCTGAGATAGCAAGGGCATGCACTCAGGGTAACGATTACATCTGCCAAAACAAGTCCTTCGCAAGAAGGCAACCGTCCTAGCCCTTGGTAGAAAAGGGAGTCCGTGACGTAAACCCGGAACATATATGTACATATGTATATACATATATAAACGCAGGTTTATAATTGCTGATTGTACTTTAGAAAATCATCTCTAACGCTGTAGAGAGTTAATTTTGTCCTTAGGGGAAAATATTTCCTATAAAACATCATAATTACAGCTTTTTGGAATGTTGAGAAAAATGTAATTAAAGACTACCAAGTTAGTTATTTTCCCTAAAGCCTCATGAATTATCTTCAGAACATACCTACCTACATATCTACCTACCTACCTACAAACATACATAAATACAAACATGCATATGTACATACGCATACACACATTATTAAGCTATGAATCAAATAGCATAAGATAAAGAGCTAAAAACATTGTACGTATATTGACAGATAAACAAATACATTTCCTCTATAGAAGGCATTAGAGAATGCATGTCAATCAAATGAAATATAATAGAAAAGACAGAAGTTATTTTCTTCAGTGTTCCCCTGCGTGTCGTAAAAGTCGACTAAATGGGGTGGAGCGAAGGGACTGGGACTCCTCTCCTTCGTACTTTTTCGCCGCAACGTGTCAAAGTTTTTCTCTGACTCAGTCATTCTCCTTAAATGGGGGAATATGGCTCTTGAAAATAGATTGTTTTAAAAGAAAAAAATCATTTATGATTTCCAGACAGAAATTCAAATATAAATGTCTATAGCATTTACTAAGGTTCCTCAATTTACCCTTATCTTTATTATATGTAAGCCCGGCAGTTATCAAATAGTGGCACAAATCCACAGCAACAACATTAACTAAAAAAAATGGCATTTTTCTAAGCAAAAAATAGTTTACAATTACTGACAGACCGAAAGTAAAATATACATCTTTATAGCCTTTATTAGTTTTCTGCCTCTACCCTTACCCTCACAGAATAGAGCTCAGGCAGTCATTGCCTTTCATATAACCAACAGCAAAAGCAGCAACATTAAAAAAAAAGCAAAAATAATAGCACGTGTTTTGAAAGATAAAAATGACAGGAGTTATATTTGATATAACGGTACTTACAAAAGAAAACGGTAATGTTTACAAGATGGCAAAAAGACTCGCAATGTGAATGGCTAAAAAAAAAAAAAAAAAAAAAAAAAAAAAAAAAAAAAAAAAAAAAAAAAAGTAGGTAGAGCTGCAGGTGGCAGAGATGAAGATGATTTGCTATTTTCTCTGGGCGTGACGAGAATGGACAGGCTAAAGAATAAGTATATTAGAGGGACAGCGCAGTTAGGAAGATTTGGGAACCTGGCGAGAGGCGAGACCAAAATTATTTGGGAATTTTTTGTTTAGAGATGAGGAATATGTTGGGAGGATGCTGCTGAGAATGGAGCTGCCAGGCTGAAGAGGGCAGAGGCAGGCCAAAGTGGAGATTTATGAATGTGGTGAGAAAGGACATGACGGTGTGTGGTGTGATAGAGGAGGACGCAGGCAATATGGAGACGAATGCTTCGCTGTGGCGACCCCTGACGGGAGTAACCGAAAAAATATGATGAGTGATGATGATCTTGAAAGATAATCAAATAAAGACCTCTATAACAGCCATTAGTTTTTTCACCCAGCCATAATTTTCAGATAATTTACGTGACTCAACAGACAAAAGATAAAATAACAGTAGTTTTTAAAGCAAAAATCACGTTACTATTATGGTACAAACAGGAGGTCGCAGTAGGTCACTTGTAGAGCATGAGAATCGGGAAGTGATTATCACGATTAAAAAAGAAATTGTAACAGAAATACTTAAAATACTTTCAGAGGGAAATAAAAACTTTAAAGATGAACACTGCTGCAAGAGTTAAAAGAAAAAAAAAAGAAATTTAAAATAAATCTCATAATGGAAAGCAATCTGTTTTTAAACAATATCAAGAACGAGAGCTGTATATATTCAAACAAGCAATACTAGTAAGCAGCCCAAGACGTTTAGAAAGCTTCTAATGATACAGAAATAAAGATTCCAAGTGTTCTCTCAATGTAATTCCAGAAGATAGCCCTCGTGCCACCTCTGTTGGAGGAGGAACACACCGGAACACATCTTTCTCAACAACATGATGAACAAATTATGAACATTTTCAACAGCCACACATAATGATAACAAACAAGGACGTTCAGAAATCTTCTAATACTGAAATAACTAAGATTGCAAGTGCTCTCTTATTGGAATTCCAGAAGAGGAGAGTCCTTGTATCAGCAACGTTGAGGAGAGAAACCAACAGCCTTGGATAATGCATTCTAAGCAATTGAAGGACAAGAGGATTCTCTGATGCAAGGTCTTTAGCGCCATTTCCAAGAAGAAGAAGAGGGGATGGAGATATCACACGGGTATGTTGTTAATTGGTTGCTAGTGAGTGTGAGAGAGAGAGAGAGAGAGAGAGAGAGAGAGAGAGAGAGAGAGAGAGAGAGAGAGAGAGAGAGAGAGAGAGAGAGAGAGAGAGAGAGAGAGAGAGAGAGAGAGAGAGCATCTGCTATATAATGGCTTATTTAAGTTAAGGTATGTTAGGGTTGACCTAATATGGAATAAAATAAACTTAGCTCCTTATCCAAACTGTGATCAGTCTTATATCACAGACTACCTTTTCTATTAAGGGCTAGGACGGTGCTTTCTTGCGAGGGACTCTGATTTTTGCAAGTGCAGCCGTTACCCTTAGAGAATGCCCTTGCTAATCTCAGAGCGTGGTGGGTCTCGAACCCACGACCTGACGAATCAAAGTCACGTGATTTACTACTAGGCCATGATGGACACTGCTTTTTCCAACTAAACAATCCGATTTTTAATGTAAGCTATAGAAACTTTTTAAACTTCTTTTTTTCATAGTAGATCTATGGAACTGGCATATATATATATATATATATATATATATATATATATATATATATATATATATATATATATATATATATATATATATATATATATATATATATATATTATATATATATATATATATATATATATATATATATATATATATATATATAATATATATATACATATTTATATATATATATATATATATATATATATATATATATATATATATATATATATATATATATATATATATATATATATATATATATATATATATATATATATGTGTGTGTGTGTGTGTGTGTGTGTGTGTGTGTGTGTGTGTGTGTGTGTGTGTGTGTGTCTATAAATAAATAAATATATAAATAACTTAGTTTCTTTGCCGGTTTATGCCTTACAATTGGTCCCCATCCAAGTGGGGGTGGACAAAAACAAGTTGAAGCTGAAATATTAATGCTGCAAGCCCTTGTCAAAGCCCCGCGACGGGATCGAACCTACGTTGGTTAGGCTCTTCAGTTCTATTGTGCGCTTTACCACTGAGCTACTGCGAGCCCAGAGAAATAACTTACAGTAGCATAGTAATTACACAAATCTTTTAGGCAAGAAGAGTTTTATTTCAATTACAAGCAAGCTACATATATAAATTTTACCCTTTTCTGAGATCTGATTAAAACATCTATCAGTGTATCAGCTAAGCCTATTGAGTTGACAGGAGTTATCATACGATGGATATGACCACTACCCTTTCCTTCTTATCCCATTGAGTCTCTAGCATGACGGCCTCTAAAAGCAAGTTTAAAGATATGAACTTTGAGTGAAAACCTAGACTCATTGACACCTGTGCCACCAGAAGGTCATATGCAAAAGTGTGTCATAAACTCCAAATCCCTAAAAACAATTTAGAAAAGTCTAAAAAAAAATTCCCATCAAAGTTAAATGAAAATAAGTTAATAATGAGATATCAGAAGCTAAGCAATTAAATTACCTTCAAGCATTAGAAAACAAGATGTCTTTGATAAAAGATCTCTTTTAAGAAACAATGAAAGGCTGTTGAGACACTTTTTTTTTTTCAAAGAGAACCCACGCATTAAAACCGTTTTCACACCAAAGTGGCACGTTGCACATGACATGCCACGTGGCACATGGGACGTGTCACGCCACTCCTGTGTGAAGGGTTTCATATATTTCCGGATGTTCGTTTTCAACTGGCGTGCCACGTGGCATGCCACGTGCGAAATGCCACTTTGGTGTGAGAGCGGCCTAAAGGGCTAAATTTGCTCATCAAGCACACTCGAACCAGCTTGAAAAAGGCCTTAAAGACCAAATTATATGACCGATATAGATCGCGCGAAATTCTATTACTTATATAGACCGCGTTTCTATGCCTCATAGTAATTCAGTAGAAGTTGGGGTTTACTACGTCGGTTAAGAAGAGAAAAATAAAATTCTAAATCCTAGAGAAAAATAGCTTTCTTATTACACATAAAACCATATTGACTTGGTTAAATTCTGTGCGTGTGTGAGTGAGTGTGTATCAGGTGTTCCAAATTAAGGAACATAATACCAGGGGACTTAAATAAAACAGAAACAGCACAAATAAAAAAAAAGAGAGAGAAACTGAGAGAGAACATTTACACAATAACTGAAAATATTAATGTAACAAATGTGCTCTAATACGATAAAAATTATTCTGAAGTATTGTCATATTTATTCATGATGTTGCTTGTACTAAGTATGTATATATATATATATATATATATATATATATATATATATATATATATATATATATATATATATATATATATATATATATATATATATATATATACTAAGAATACTCCCATTGCATATTTTGTGGAAATGAAGGTATTCATATAATTCAATCTCTCTCTCTCTCTCTCTCTCTCTCTCTCTCTCTCTCTCTCTCTCTCTCTCTCTCTCTCTCTCTCTCTCTCTCTCTCTCTCTCTCTCTCCACTGAAATGGATATTTTGAGAGGGTAAATATGTTATTGAAAAATGATACAGTGATAAACCAAAAATACAAAAAAGAAAGTTAAGGTGAGGCAACTCTGGGGTTTGACATTTACATGAGAGCGGATGTGCTTTCTGGTAAATAAAAAAAAAAGATGCTGATATAAATTTACTTACAGAAATGCTTAATATTTGTTAATAAAAATACAGTGAAATCCTAAATTTCATTATTTAACTATTTATCTATTAACTTAGGTAATTATTAATTTAATACTTTATATTTATAATTACTTATATTTATATATTCAAATATTTGCATTTAAATATCTATGTATTAATATATATCATATCTATTCTCATATATATATATATATATATATATATATATATATATATATATATATATATATATATATATATATATATATATATATATATATATATATACATAATATCGCCTCAATCACGTAAGCAAGCGAAAAAGTCAATCCAGGAAAATAGAAAATATTTGCATTTCTTTAAAGTTGTTTTTGTATTCAAAATTAGTATGAAACCGAACAGAATAGCTCTTGTGCATTAAAATGCCAGATTCATTAGAACAATCTTAAACTATATACGTCATGAAATAATTCTAAAGAAAGACTATGTCATGTAGAGGACGCTCACTTGGTTAGTACCTACCCATCTCCAATAGAAAAAAGAAAATAAAAGAGAGTATGAGAGCTAGAGTTAGAGGGATTGAACATCTGAGGCAAAAGGCGCTCACCTCCTCACTGGGTTGGTATCCATTCATCACCAAGAGAGGGAAAATACAAAGTAAGTGTGAGGAGAGAATCAATTTCCGAAGAAAAGCACACTCAAATCCTCACTTAGAGAGAATCCACCCACTTACAAGAAATAATGAAAAAAAAAATGTAATGTACGAGAGATGGAGAGCATAACCATGAGAGTCAGATGACTCTTCACTCTTCAGCTGGACAGAACCCACCAAGAAAAGAAAAAGAAATTATAGAATAAAGGAGAAGCAAATCAAAAACAAGACAAAGAATGGATTATAAATTGAGAAAAAGGGTTCCTGTCCCGTTCCGAAAATTCAGGAAGACCTGAAAATCCTTTCTCGGTTGTTATCCAAAACTTTCTAATAACGAGAATGAAGCTATTCAGAAGTTGATGTAATGAGGTAATGGCTGCTGCTGCATTATCCTTCTTAACAAGAAAGAGGATTACATAATGGAATAAAGATAGAGAGAGAACCAAGTATTTTCTAATATGTGAATATGTAATATATTTAAGAAATAATCAATGAAAATATAGAACGTGTGCATAAATATGTAAATATACATACATAAACTGGCCAATAGGTAAATGATATATAAAAATAAATTAATATTTTTCCGGTTTTACGTCACGGACTCCCTTTTCAACCAAGGGCTAGGACGGTTGCCTTCTTGCGAAGGACTTGTTTTGGCAGACTACATATAAACAAATAAATATGAAGTAAATAATGAACAAACAGATAAAAAAATTTAATTAAGAAAGGAAAACATAAATAAATGTATAAATATATATTAATAAGTAGATAAATAAGTTAAATAAATGAATAACTAAAATTTAACAAGCAGAAAGCAAAAAACAAAAAAGTCCATATTTTGAAATCATTATATTTACATCAACTTTATATGACACCCTGATGTTTTAACAGAAGTCACACAATGCCAATGAATTTATTAAAGAGCTGTCTATAAACAGCGCCTATCCAAATTGTTAAACAACAAAAATATTCTTAAAGAACATAAAGTGAAATTACTGTTGGAAAGTTCATCTCTTCATCTCTTTCTGGTGAAGAGAGGTAACATCTGGCAAAAAATAGTACAATAGTGACCTCTAGAAACAATCTACTTCGATAGAGATATCTGGCACCTATTTTACAGTTGTGGCATCTGGCATCAACATTACAGTGGTAGCGCCAGTCACAAATCTAGCTTGATAGTGCTTTCTTAGCAATAATTAATAAATATATTTTTTTTATATATAATTAAGTGTAGACTTTAATACATACAAAATTTTTACCTAGACACAGGCTTGCTGATATATGAAAATTAATAAAAATATTCATATATGCAATAATAAAATTATGCAATGCATGAATGCATATAATACATACATGCATGTATAAATGCGTACATGCATTCATATATGCCTATATACATACATACACTTATTCACATACATAAATACCTACATATGGACATGCATTCATACACATATATAAACATACAAACATACTACTAAGGAAACATATCTCTCTTCACTTGGAATCCTTCAACTTTTTGTCAGTGAGGCAACATGGTTTCAGAGAAGGTAGATCAACAGTAACAAACTTATTAGAATTTTATGATGAGGTAAGCCAAATCTTACAGGAAAGAGAGGGCTGGACAGATTGCATATTCCTAGACTTCCAGAAAGCGTTTGACACTGTTCCACATGGGAGACTTATTAGGAAGCTGCAATCAATGGCTAGAATAGGTGGAAATGTTTTGGAATGGATAAAAACTTGCTTAGAAGGAAGGGAACAGAGGGTTAGAGTAAGACACTCAGTGTCTGAATGGAGAAGAGTTAGTAGTGGAGTTCCACAGGGTTCAGTTTTAGGGCCACTTTTGTTCCTTGTATATGTAAATGACCTACCAGAGTCTGTAAATTCATTCATGAATATGTTTGCAGATGATGCAAAGATTGTGAAGAAAGTAAAAAACGAGAACTATGGTAGAGAACTTCAGGAGGATCTAAATAATCTGCATGAGTGGTCAGAAAAGTGGCTAATGAAATTCAGTACTTCAAAATGTAAGGTAATGAGAATGGGTACAAGTGCAAGAAGGCCCAAGCTTGACTACTCGGTGGCTGGAGTACAACTTCAAGAGACAGAAAATGAGAGAGATCTAGGAGTAAACATACTGGCAGATTTGTCTCCAGAAATACATATAAATGGTATAGTAAGGGCAGCATATGCATTCTTATCAAATGTAAGGGTAGCCTTCAGGCACATGGACAAGGAAATGTTCAGAAATATTTATGTAACCTATGTGAGGCCAAAATTCGAATATGCAGCCCCCTTTTGGAATCCACACTTGAAAAAGCACATAGCTAAGCTTGAAAAAGTTCAAAGACATGCCACGAAACTGGTGCCAGAAATACGCAATCTCAGTTATGATGAGAGGCTGAGGGAATTAAACTTATCATCACTCGAAGCTAGAAGAGTGAGGGGGGATATGGTGACAGTCTTTAAATTCCTTCATGGTTATGATAGAGTGGATAGGGATCGATATTTTGATATGGCTGGCTCTAGAACTAGAGGTCATAGTTTGAAGCTTCGTAAGAAAACTTGTTTGCAGGATGTAAGGAAATACTTTTTCAGTGTAAGAGTAGTTGATAATTGGAATTGGCTAAGCGAGGAGGTAGTTAATGCTATCTCAATCCATAGTTTTAAGGACAGGTATGATAAGTATGACTAAGTCTAAAATGGAACCGATGAGGAGACGGGAAGATACGAGCTTTGGGCTCTTTCCCGTAAACACAATTAGGTAATCACAATTAGGTAATCACATACATACATACTTATTCTAAAGGCAAAAATATTCAAAACATTCACGAAAAAAAGAAAGAAAAAGCTTCGACCATTACAGCGTCACACCTGATTCTCGTTCGCCTAATATAAAATGTAAAAAAAAAAAAAAAAAAAAAATTCTCTTGTTCTTTTCTAAAGCTTTTCCCTCATCTAATCTGTCTCTAATGGAAGTAGACGAGGCTTTAAAGCCAATGGAAATACATTTCCCGTCCCCATTATCTGAAACGAATCAAAATAATTTTGATCCAAATTTATTCTTGGGAAGATTATTGCTCTTTAGAGCTATAGGAGAAGAAAATGATTGCATGGGAAGTGTGTTGTTCAGCTACTACTACTACTACTACTACTACTGCTGCTGCTACTACTCCTGCTATCAAACTTTCATTCAACTTTATTTCTTATACTACTTTTTAAGGGGGGGGGGTTACAGACGATCATTATTACTGTCAGTAAAAATACTGACACTGTTCTATTGGTGTGAACCACTACGTCCATATGATGGACACACCGACAGAAATAATGACAGTACAGGGAAATACTGTCAGTAATATTGATCGTCTGTTTAGCCCTTAAGAATTACATCTTCATTGTCGAGATACTTCTGTCACTACCAATACTACTACTACTACTACTACTACTACTACTACTACTGCTTCTGCTGCTCAATACATTAATCAAATCAAATAAATAGATAAATAAATAAATGAAATAAGTAAATAAAATAAATAGATAAATGGATAATGTATATATATATATGTATATATATATATATATATATATATATATATATATATATATATATATATATATATATATATATATATATATATATGTGTGTGTGTGTGTATATATATGTGTGTGTATGTGTGTATATATATATATATATATATATATATATATATATATATATATATATATATATATATATATATATATATATATATATATATATATATATGTGTGTGTGTGTGTGTGTATATATATATATATATATATATATATATATATATATATATATATATATATATATATATATATATATATATATATGTGTGTGTGTGTGTGTGTGTGTGT